>JABFOX010002071.1:0-11921 GCA_022817665.1 Axea sp. ZL-2020 | reverse complement strand
TTATTATTATTTATTTTTCTGACGTTTCGGGCCATATACTAATCCAATTTCAAAGATGTACATATATATCTAAATCTATTATTTAAATTTATTGGCATATTTAAAACTGCTATATATTTAGTAGTTATGCATTTTTAACTATTGTCAATTAATTAAAAATATAGTATTTTTAAATATGCCAATAAATTTAAAAAATTGATTTTAATATGCATATACATATTTGAAATTGGATTGGTATATAGCCCGAAACGTCAGAAAAATAAATAATAATAAAATAAAAATGAACTTTAGAAAATAGTTTTATTTTATGTTTAAAAATAATTTTATTTCATACAAAATTATTTTAGTTCCTTGTTGGCCTTTTAACAATAAATAAATAAACTAAAATAAAATATAAAAAGGAACAAAATAATATATACACTCATATAAGTTAATAATCATTAAAAAATGACGAAGGAATGTTGACTCAACGGTGATAAAAACTTGCTAGATGAACTTTAGAAAATTAACTAATACAAACTGTTTATCAATGTTGAATAAGTGTTACTTCATCGTTTATTCGATACTGAATGTCAAATATGAGAGATTATTTCGTCAACGTTAAATCAGTTTTGCTTCAACGTAGCATCAATTTTCAACGCAGTCTATTAAAGTGTAACCAGTCTTGTATCATATCATATTAACATTGATTATATTGTGAGAGTTAACGTTGACTTAAGTCAATTTCGAAGGTCGGTTCAACCTTCTCGTAACACCGAAGTAATGTTAACTTGACGAAGGTTAGTTCAACTAATGTGTTTCTTTACGGTTATTTAAAATAGATAATATAGCAGTGTACATTTTTTATATGTTTTATGAATATAATGTTGTCGAAAATTGATGAAAAAACGAGAAAAATTAAGAAAAAAATGCGAGGAAATGAATGAAAGCGAGTTTAAAAATAATCGAAAAATTATTAAAAATGTACAAAGCTCAGTTATAATAATTTTTCGTACAAATTCACACGTTTTCGGATTTCATATCAAAACTTTGAAAAAGAATACCAAAAATACCTAAAACTACCGAAAATAACAAAATATTTCCACACTTGTTTAAACTATTGCAATCTTTTTTGATATTTTTAATTTATTTATTTATTTTCTTTTATTTTTATAAATTTTAGTCGATAAGCTATAAATATGATAAGAAAAAATATGCAAATATATGAAAAATTCCAGAAAAAATGTGTTGCTTTTTCATATTAAGATAAATACTGATTTAAAGTTGAAAACTACAAATTATAAAATTGAAACTCACAACTTTATCAGTCTTTGCATTGTTCCAGATGTTTTTATACATTTTCTGACTTAAGATATTATGGTATTAACTTGGATCAAAATTAAGTGCATATAAAATAGTATAAAAAATTATAAATATTGGAAATTTGAAATTTTTCGACAAATTTTTCATGTTTTTTTTTAAAACTAATTTTCAAACTTTTTTAATCTCATTTAAAATTCTTTTTAGTAGTTTTGTTCCCTCTGTAACTAAATAATCAAATATTTCTATATAAATCATCCCCAGATGATTTATATTATTTACAGATGATTAATATAGTCTATGTTAATCTTTATATAATTAAGATTTGAATAATAAATGACATATATTATTCACACCATGGGCGTGATAAGTCCATGACTTTGATGATAGAGAACGTTCCTCTAATTACATATTTCATTTTAATTTTTTAATACAAAATTAGGTCTCATGTGATTTAATGATCGTATAAGCACGAGGTGATACAGAGCAATGCAAAGGTTGTACAAGTGAAATTACAAATAAGGAAATGATAAATAAAATCCATAACATTTTAACAGATCATTTATTAGAAATACTCGAGATTTCCAATGTGATAAATATTATAACTGAACGTGCTTACAATATGTTATACGAACTTTTCATGAGGAAATCGTCGACAAAGTGGGTGTCTCATTTGTTGACAGACGATCAAAAATAACGAAATAATGATTTCGAAGCAAAGTTCGAACATGCTTCAATAAGATCTCACGGAATTTTTCTAATGCTTCATCACGATCCATGAAACTTATATTCATTAATATGCATCCAAAATAAAATAGCGATAGAGAATGAGAACTAAACCTTATTAAAATATTCTAAAGAAGACAAATACAATTTTTGTCTTCTGAGTTTTGAAACGTATTAATACATTTCTGTTTTTAGAGTAACTCTTAACTAATTGTGAAGTATTTCTCAAGCAAGTATAAAAACATGTACAATTGAAGCTCCTCATTGTTAATATTACCTATATATAATTTTCTGGTAATTTTTTAATATTTGGTAACAAAAATGAACAGCTTTAAATATTAACAAATAGTGTATTATTCTGGCTAAAGATTCATTCAAAATTTAGCTTTTAGACCAGCAAATTTACTTTCAAGTGGTTTCTTCCAGTTAAAATCACGGAACTGATGAATTTTAGGGTATTTGCTATTACTTTTGTTAGTTAAATAAATCAATGCACAAAATTAATTCATCCGATTACTTGCTCTTGGGAGAAAGTCATTCAATAGAAAAAAATAGTTTTTAAAATGAATTATTGAAGGCTAGAATACGAAGCATTTTTTAAATTGTTTCTATCACCTCAAATACACATTAGGTAGATAACAGATGAATTATTCCCTTGCGGGAAAGAACTGTTCATCTATTATTATGATATTACAGGCATGTGGTATATTTATCTATTAGTATATTTTTGTTAATATGTTATAAATTTAACTTATGTATGTAAATATAACGCTCGTTATTGAAAGACAAAACGTTTGTTTTCTAAATACTATATGGAAAACAAGGAATTCCAAATCAAAATGATTAAAAAGTATCAATGAATACGCTACATTTTATAACAATCATGACTGTTAGAATAGAACATACCGCTGCCTTTTATGAACAAAGTGACATCTCAAAGAAACTTCTTCGGTTGAAGAAAGTACCATTCAAACATTTCTTATAACACATTATTCAGTATTAGCACGCGAGGTACTAAATCGGAAATATAGTAATCGCTGGGTTGGTAGAAGAGGTACAGTAACCTGACTAGCCAGATCACCAGACCTTACCTCGTCATATTTCTTCTTCAGTAAAATATTTTTTACCCGCAGGGCAAGCATTTTTTACTGGTGGGTAAACGGAGAGATAAGGAGACTCGTAGTGATCAAGCACCCCGAGGGAAAGAGGCA
This sequence comes from Axea sp. ZL-2020, assembly GCA_022817665.1. Lineage (NCBI taxonomy): Eukaryota > Metazoa > Arthropoda > Insecta > Hymenoptera > Scelionidae > Axea > Axea sp. ZL-2020. Next base: position 8,685 of record JABFOX010002071.1, on the reverse strand, counting down.
AAGGGACACCAATCCGATCGCTTTTTTAAACAATGGTTATTTTAAACAAAATATTTTATGCATTAAAAAGTATATCAAATGATTATGAGAATATTTTATAATTTCAGTCATAATTATTGTGATGCTTCAGCGTTATTCTACTTAATATCATTTTTTCCTTGTGATTCATATAGTTATTAATGATTATTAAACGTTACTTTTAATGTTTGAGACTCGCTAATAAATAAAACTGACATTGACATGTGATAATTTAAAGAGTTCTTATACATGCAACATATTTTTCATAATTTTAGATTTGTAATTTTCTAATCTGTAACGAATGTTAGTTGTACATACAGATCATCATCTATGATAAATTTTGGTATATTTGATTATAATTTTTAATAATGCTTCGCTAAAATTCAAATTACTTTTGAAATTTAACATTTCATCAGTATTTTCTCGGAATAAAATTGCATGCTGATACACAATAGATTATAAGAAATCATAGTTAAAATTTAAACTTTTTAAAAATTATTACGTTGTATGTGTGATAAAATATTACTTGTAATATAAATATAACATTGATACTCGATTAAAATAAGGCATCCACTCTCAATTTCATTCTAATCTTGCGCTGTGCAATATTTATTTGTATAAGAAAATCAACGTTTAATTTATTGATTTTATAATTAAACTAAATTTAAAAATCTAATATATGCATTATAATAATTATAGCATAAGATACTTAACAACAGTTAATTTACTTTAGTCATAGATTTTTTCAACAATGCACAGTTGGATTATAAATTACATTATGCGAAATTTAATATATAGAGCATAAATTAAAATTTTAAAGCATGTATAAATAAAATACACGGTATTTAAATTTATTAAGTTAATTTTTAAATATAAAATGATTAATTTGTGAATACATTATTCGCCCCGTTTTAATACGACCCTGAGAACAAAATATAAATGTCTTCACGAGCCACAAAAAGCTTGCGAGCCATGAGATAGCTTGCGTTCACAATCTTTAACTCCTGATCTGGCTTGTGTCTTATGAGTGCACGCTAAATTACACTTCGCAAGCACGAGCCGATACAAGACTTTTGACCGCAAGTTAAGCTGAGCTTACTTGAGAGATCTAATTAAAATTAAAGAAACGAAAATAATTATAGTTAAAAGTAGAAAACAAATGTTTTAAATAATAAATTATTAAAATTTTAGTAAATTAATGTTATTATAACATTTGTTGCATTTATTTCATTAATGATTACATTTTAATTTATATTGATATAAATTAAAGTAATACTAAAACTAAGAGTGGAAGAAAATAATTTGAATATATACGTATGATTCATATAATCCATTCATATGATGTATCAAAGACGTCCGCTATCCATAGATAAGATGAACATGACTACCAACATAACGGTAATCAAGACAAATTGTGAGAAAGAGTTATTGAAATATAACAAACGTAACAAACATACAAACGCAATAATAATTATCTAAATATTATTTAAATGATGGTATTGAAAGTGTTTTTAATTATTTATTATACATTCAAACACTTTTATATTTGAATTGAATAATACATAAAATTAAAATGGATAACTCAGGTATTCTACTTATACATAATTTCATATTATAGGTTATTTTGTAATAGTATATACAAATATATATTTATATTTTAATTTATATAATATATAATTGTTAAGTGACATATAAGCAGAGTCTATTAATTTCCTATATTCAAATAAGATAAAATATATAATTATATGGCATTTACACATTGTGACAGTTGTTGACAAGTTATTATTTTAAATGTTAAAATAATTTGTTAATTAAATACTAGCAAAATATATTATTTAATGATTATGTTATTCGTTTTATTTCAGATATTTATGTAAAACAAGAACAACCAGAAGTGTCTTTTAATTCAGTAATTTTAAGTATTAATGAATCTTTGCAATTACATGAGGAAAGAATTAGAAAACAAATGGAAAATTATCATAGTACTATAAAATATATGTTAGAAGTACAAGAAGTTAGAAATAAAACACGCCATGAGGAACTCTTGCAATGTTTGCAGTAAGAAAACGTGTTAAACTAGAGAACTTTAATCAAACAAGACATTTCATAGTTTTGCTAAAAGAGAAAATTTTTAGAATGTTGTATAAATGTATTTTTAAACTATACAAACATATATATATATATATATATATCTTTATGAGCATCTTTATTTGGTATTAAGAAATTTTTATAAAATAAAATATATAATTTACGTATATTGAATTAAATCATATAAGCTTTAATATTTATTTATTAAATTTTTTAATAAATAAAGTTTTATTTACATTCAAATGCATGCAAATTTAATATCAGATTTACATAATATATTATAACCATAATATTAAAAAATATTTCACAACTGAATAAGATAATTTTATATCATATATATTAAAATATCAATTTAGTATTAAATATAATTAATATTACAAAATTACCCAACTTTATCATATAATAACAATTATATTAAATTCAAATTTTTATTAAAAAATATTTGTTGATTTATTTACTTTACTAATATTTTCAATTCCATCATTTAAATAACTCAAGTGGTAGGCATTCTTTAAAGTGATATTTACTGAAGTACACTGAAAATTATATAGATAATTAAGTTAACAATGTCTACTAGTAATTTAATATTGGTCTTTGAAAACGCTGAAATCAAAAACTATTAATAAATCAGTTCTGGCTGACTTTGATTTGACTTGATTCAAAAAACTCTTTAATGTACATAAGAAGTGAAGAATATATATTTTTGATAATATAAATTTAATTTAATATATAAATTTTGCTTAATTTTTATCATAATTTAACATTAATTTTTGAAAATTGAATGAGAAATACATTTTCTACAGGCTTACTTTCATGACCGAAATTTGTCCCCATTTAATAGTAATTTTGCTACATTTTTTTATTAAATTTTCAGACATTTAATTTCTTGTTAATTTTTCAGAATTTAAAATAGTATTATAATAGAACTGTTAAAAGTAAAATCAATATACCATTATATAAATAAATGTAAATTATATAATAAATAAAATATGAAAAAATTATACACTAAAACTATAAATATGTGAATGCACTCTGAGAAATTCTATATTTCATCATAATTTCAACATGTTAAAAATACTATTAATATGAATAATCATATTCTTTTCAGCCGAGCATTATTTATGTTACAACAAAAAAATGAATTAAATCTATATAAGAAACCAGAAGAGTTACTTATTCCAATTACAGATGACTCTAATGATTACGAAAAACATGAAAATGTGAAACATTATTTTGTAAGTTTTACTAACTAATAATGAGTAATTTATCAGTTTTTGTTTGATATTAAATCTATCATTATATTATACATATTTTTTATCATTTTTTTTTTTATTATTATACCACATATTTACTTTTATGATCTTAATTTTATACATTCATATATCATTTAATTGTCATTGTCATGTGTATTCCAGTAAATCGTTTTAGAATTAATGAATACATATTTTTAAAAAAATTGTGTACGGCAATTTAGATTACTTATAAAATTCTTTTAAAATTACTTATATTAATTAATTCAAAATCTAAAAGGATTTAAAATAATTATAAAAATCAGTTTGTTATATAATATTATAATAACTATTAGTCAAACATTTTAAAATAAAATGAATTTCATATTTTAGAAAAATAATTTAGAAAAAACATTCAACAATTTCATGTTTAAAATCTAAATAATTGCCTGTAATGTTTTATTAGATTTTCTACATATAGTTTAAATTATTAATAAATATTTAATTTTACTCAAATTTAAACTTGTCAACCTACAAGTATTAACCTGATAAATACAATAGTTCAAAAGTATAAAAAAATTGTATATTATTGAGTTGTGAGAAATAAAATATTTTTCGTCAAAAATACTTTTTTACGATAAAAAATCCAAGAATCCAAGAAAAGTCCAAGAATTTAGAAATTCAATTAAGTATTTACAGGTTAATATAAAATAATCCATCTATCTTTAAAATAATACAGAGAGCTTTTACATCGTACATGTAATGTTTTTTATTTCAGACAACGAAGATTTTTAAAGTTTGGAGTGGAGATCGAACAAAAAAAGTATTTGTTACAATTACTAAAAATGAACCTTCAATTTGTAACCAACTTATTTCTAAAGGTAAACTGTATTGTGTCTTCGTGTCTAATAATAATTAAGGAGGCATACACCCTTTTAAACTCAAAAATACCTGATTTCTATGTATTTTTTTGTTTTAGTAAAGAAAAGATTTGAAAAGGTGAAATTTTTTGCAAGTAATAGATTTTTTGTTGATCTTGTCAAATCAAGTATTTTCTCGCATTTCATTCACCACTCTATTCCTTAGATTACTGGTTTTAACTTACATGTAATCGCTAATTCCAGAGTTATATTGAGAATCTTCGTTTAGACTTCAATTTGTTGGTTGCTCTCTGATCTACAATATATTTTGATCTCTCCTGATCCTGCCTGTTCCACTGTGATGTTCGCTTGCTCGCAACGGAATGAGTAAAACAAAATTGCAAAATTCACCACATTTTATCCAACTGTTGTTTCAAAGTTCTCAGAATAGTTATTAAAAACGGTACACCGTTATTAATCCTTTGGTATTTTTTGGTATTATCTGCCAGATTAAATTGTTAAATCTTTTGTCCACGTTTTGAATGTATTTATTCAGAAAACTAGTCACTGATAACTGCTGAAATAGGACTTCATAAATAGTGACAAAAAATAATTCAGTTTGCATTAAACATTTGATCCACTGTCACAATTACTCATAGTACATTATGAGTTTCTCCATGAGTTTTACCATTAATTTATTCTTTCCGCTAATGTCTTTATAATTTTTGTTGCACTTCTTCATATGTTTGACACATTCCTTCTTCTTTGTGTCTATTTGATCCCCTGTAAAAATATATATTTTTTTAATGCCATCAAATAAACAAGATTACTTGATTTATACATATATACATGTAATTTACGTACCATATAGTTTTGACTCAAATTCACCTCCATTTTTTGTCTCTATCATTGACTTGCACTTGGTTACTTTGTAATTCAAACTCGATTTTTGACATGTATTTTTCATTGAATTTAGTTCCATATCCATTAGATATCATAACAGTACTGATAGCATACAGAGATCTGATCTGCATATAAAGATGAAAATCCCCGTTTTTTATTATCTACGATGGCTCTTGTTAAACCGCGTTCTTTATGAATGCTTTGGCGACGGCCTTGTACGCTATATGTATATTTATTTTTACATTATTATGTGTTTTTTGAACGAAAAGACAAGGCAAATCCATCAAACCGCAGAATTTTCTTGCGCCAGTTACTCTGTGGCTTAAGCATCGCATCGTGAGACTGAATCAGCGATTGATTTAAAATGATGAATTGATTTTCTGGTATAAGGAAATTTTGATTGGTTTACACGAGTCACACAATCTCGATATTGAAATCGAGATCTTTCATGCACTTGGTTCGAAATTTCACTTCACTATCTCACATATTACGAATATACTCTTCGTAAATTGAAAAATCATCTTAAAAATCATTTTGATGTTCAGAATTCGACAGTTCGAAGCATGTTTTTTTACTCAATCACACAATTCGTTGATGTAAATTTTTTCACATTAATTACAATCGTCTAAGAATCGAATTCATAATTTCATATTTTCTTCTTATACTTCGGTATATAATTAGATCGAATCACCATATGCTTTAACGCATATAAACCTATTCATTTATTCATCATAAGACGCATTCATAACTTACTGTAATTGATAAGTATATAACAACTATTACATGATGATCCAACACGCCTATCCGTGCGTCAAAAGAGTTTGTATCGCTTAGAAGTTGCGTGACAAAATGTCCTGTAACTTTTGCAGTAATGCAAATTTGATAAAACAGTGTTGGATTTTAATTCTAGAAAACTTAATGTATAAGTATACTCAAAAAAGTGCATTTTTAGAAATTGCCAAAGATATATGCCCTTTTAATTTAAATTTAACATGTATAATTTCTTTATATGATTTTTATGTATAATATTTTTGAAAAATTATAATAAATTATAAAATTATATATAATATTTTTAGCATCTGAAAAGTTGCTTATTCGTGGTTATATGATTGTAACCGAAAATGATGGAACAGCCATAACAGAAGATGAAATTTTACTTTCAATAAAACAGCAAACACTAATCTTATTAAAAGAAAATGAAATTTGGACTCCATCTACATATGACTCTCAATTAAAACCTTCATTAAATGAACATGACACTCATATTGTAGATGTTTATCCTTCAACGTCTTTAAGTTCTTCAGGAATGCAAATACAAGATCAATATTATGATGTTGAAATGATGAATTTTGACATAAATAATGAGTCTATATGGATAAATTTTGAAGTTACATGGGAACATATTCCAAAAATAGCAAAAGATTCATTCGAAAGAGGCGAAAAAGACAGTGGTCATATTCGTACATTAGTACAAGCGGTTGTTCAACAAATGAGGGAAATTAGAACTCGTATTCCATTAAAAGCATTCAAATTTGTTGCTGAAAAAATTGCTAATAAATATCCAAAAACATTTAAAGATATTGACAAAGATGGTGTTATAATTGGTGATGGATTCCATTCACTTACATCAAAACTAGAAGATAGAAATGCATATCTTAATAGACCACATAAAAGTGGTAATATATCTGATGGACCAATTGGTAAAAAACGACGTAGTGTAAAAGCTGGTTGTTCCACTTGGCCACCGCCGATATCAAATAACATATCTGTATCTCTTAAAGATGAGTTGAATAGCTTTACAAATAAGCAAGTAAATGAAGAGTTCTATACATTATTAAATGATGCTTATGGAGAAATTAGAGCATTTTTAGACAAAGATGAAGTTCCTACAGTAATCGATATTTTAAATGAATGGCCTATCCTTCTTAAACCAGAGACAATATCGTGGCATTTCCAGCTACTTACAAATAAAAGTTTACATGATTTAAGTAAAAACTTAACTGAGAAATCCGAAGAAATTTTAAATTCTGGTTTAAAGAAAAATTTTCAAGTTAAAGTTACAAAAGACATGCCTATTTTTATGAACACTTTGGAATACATATCATACAATTTTAATGAGAACTTGGCTGTATTTATTAATACTACAGGAGTAAGTAGTTGAAGTTTTATGTAATATAATGCATACGAAAAACGAGCTAGTTTTATAGGAAACAAAATTAATAATTTTAAAATAGATGACATTTCATTAACGAGCATTTTAAAACAATCTTAAATAGTAAATTCTAATTTAAATAAAAATATTTTTTTATAATAAAGTTACATTGCCATAAAGTAAAATATGTTTTTCCGAAAAATTTAAACGCATGATTTTAAAATTAATTCCTCATTATATTATTAAGTATGTATTTTCACGTAAATAATTATCGTGATAAGGGCATTCACTTAATTGTAAATATGATATAGAAATCATCTGAAATTTTCACAGGAAAATTATTACAACATAGAAATTTCAGAGAAATGGTATAAAACTGTTACAAAATTACAACAAAAATATAATGAAATAACAATAAAGATATATTAAAAATTTTATGGATTTCCATACTATGTAAATTACATAGAACTTTTATTGAAATATTACAAAAATTTTATGAGTTTTCATATAATTTCTAAAAAATATTAACAGTAAAATATTACTATAATATTTTCAAAACTTTCTCTATTTGTTATATTTTTTTTCATAATATTTTAACAATTTTCCCTTTTGTATACTATTTAATTTTTCAGTAAAAAATATATCTTTTATAAACAATTTGTCAAAATTGTAATTTTTCTTGTCATTGCATTAATAATAAAAACCGGTTTTTAAAACAATAACCAGCTCCTTTTTAATGCAGTTTTTATAATAAAAAGAAATAGTATGTAACTGAATAATATAATTTTTGTTTTTACAGATCGAAAATTTAGATGAAGCCAATGTATCCCCATTTATTTTAGAATATGGTAACGTTTATGCATATTAATACAAATATAAATTAATAATAGTATTAATAAAAAGAAGAAGAAGAACAAGCAGAATTCTTAAATAGAATTAATGATAAAAATACAAACATGACAATTATTTATAATTATATAATAAACATATAACATTGTAACGTTTTATAACATTAAACTATAATATATTTGTAATATAATTGCAAATAATTGTTATATCTGCATTTTTTTCGTTAATTTAATTTAATAAATATATATTATTTTTACAATATAAAAACTAATTATGCTTTAAATTTATAGTTGATCCTGAATCCAAAAAAGAATATATAATTTATTTTGAACGGCGACCAATAATTACTTGTACGAATATATTACAAGCAGTTGAGATGGGTTTTGCGTTATATGTTATTTTCAATCTACCGTACCCAAAAGATTTAAGTGCTACCATGGAATTAATTGAAAGGTATTTTTGTAAAATTCATCCAAATGATGGTAGCAAATTTATTAAGTCCAAGGGAATGAAAAGAAAAGTTATCAATTTTATGGTAAAATTATCAAGCTTATAAAATTAGGTTTAATTAATTGTTTGTTGCATT
>JABFOX010002070.1:0-11922 GCA_022817665.1 Axea sp. ZL-2020 | reverse complement strand
TTTTATTGGGTGAGTATTATGATTAAGAAGAAAAGCGAGACTGGAATAAATTTCGATTTTCGTTATACGAGTTTTATATGTAAAAATGTATCATATATGTGAAGAACGAATTTTATGTTTCAAGAATATAATAAATCAATTATTAATATTACTAATCAACCTCAGGGTATATAGGTGTACTGTTCTACAAAAAGATTTGTTAATACCAGTACCATATGCCGGTCAGTAACAAACAAACATCCCCCCACACACACATAAATTTTGTTTAACGGGGAAAATGGTACATCGTGGAATAAATTGTACAAATTAATAAATAAAAATAAATGTTTTGTATAACTGTACATTCATGACTGTATTTAATTTAAAAATCAACCTACCAAAAATATGAATAGACACTTTACTTCAATTCCAAACGTGTCAACATAGTTACATTTTTTAATAAATTATTAAGTGTCAGAAATTATTTCAGTATATTATGTTACGAAGAAAAATGGCACCGATTAGTAATTAAACTCATATGAACAATGCATAAATCTATGTACACGTGTTTCATACATTTAATTCCTAACTTGAAAACATATTGCATTAATATTTCGATGTATGATAATTGACATTTTGTAAAATATTGTAGACGTTCATTTATAAATATTTATATATAATTGAAATATGAAAATATTTTCATTCAACAAATCAGAACATTTTTTGTTGTAGGTTATTTAGAGTACTTATTTTAAAATGATTTTTATCTTGAAGAGTATATATTATGTGTGCGGGGAGTTCAATAAGTTCTTAGAATGTTCAAGATATTGCTTTCATAGAATCGAACAAGTTTTTCTTTTAGTAAGCTCTGTGTATTTCTGATTAAACAACGGTTAAAATTTTAGCTATATCTAGCCAAAATAATTTGCTTTTCGATCTTTTTCTAAGGAGTTATTGAATGCCTTTTGTATATGTACTACTTTATGCATTTATGTAATTTTGAGAAATTATTTATATCTAAAATTTAACGCAATTATTAAAAGACTCATTTCATTGATTTACAGTACACGTATTACATTATTGTAATTTCATTGACATTGATTTTTAAATGTAAACAAATTTAAAGTAAATTAATATTTCTCACGAAAATATATATTTAAAGGGTTTATGCGTGACTAAATATATTTTGAAAATCTTTAAATAATTTCGAATGTACAATTAAACAAATTTAAATATGAAAAAAAAATTAATTGTAAAATTAATCAAAATTTTATCAAGCATAAAATTTTAAAGCGATCAGTCTTTATCAACATATTTGTAATGTTGCTTCTTGTTTTTATGGTTGTTTATATATAAATATTTACTTATTTTGTGTAAAACTGTAATTCCTTGTTTTTATAGTAACGTTATTTAATTGCATCTTTAAAATATATTTAGATTTTCCCTGAAACTTTCTTTATCTTTCTATAACTATAGATAAACAAATGCCATTGTTGATAGTTTTTCTGAATTTATTGTGCTTCTTTTCTACAAAAAAAAAAAAACATTGTATAAAATTAACATTTTCTTAAATTTGTAATTGTAGATTTTTTTTTCAAATATATATCGCACAAAGTCCAACAAATTTAGCTGAGAAATTATCTTGTTATAATAAAAAAAATGGACAGTTTTATAAAATTTTAGATTTCTTTACACAGAACAGCGTGCGAAGTTAATTTACTTTGTGTAAACTGTCTGTAAAAAAGAGCACACAATTTCATGCAGCATTTCAAGTTTAAATAATTTGTTATTAAATTTAGTAGAAAAAAAAAGTTGGCATTCTTACGATCACATACAATCTACCGACATGTATTAATTATAATTTTTATAATTCTTAACAAATTTCTACCAAAATTAACACACAAAAATTCTAAAATGATCATTTAATTCATTTATACCAATCAGAGACTGATTAAAGTAGCACGTACACATAATTTTGTTTAATTGAATGCTAAGCTATTTGAAAAATTTACATAAATTGTTAACAATTTTAAAATTAGTTTTCTTTTTTGTATTTATTATTACTGCAATTAGTGACAGAAATTAGACATTCTTATAAGTCAAATTTCCACCTTCTCATAAATTCTGCATGATAAGTTTTATTAGAAGTGCAAAATAAGGGTGTCATTTTTATATTCGTTTAGTGTAGGGAGAATTGGGCGATTCTAGAAAGGGTGAACAGAGTCTGTGCAATCTCCCATTCTTCAAGAATTGGTCACTTTTCATGTTTCATCCAAATATTATTTGAATAGTACTTTTTATTTCTGACTTAAACTACATTTTTAGCAACTACTCAAAAAAAAACTAAAGTATGCACGAATTATTTCTTTAAATCAATTGAATTTTTAAATTTATTTCAATAACATTTAATTACACTATATAAATCATAATTTTCGGAAAATATTAAAAACATTCTTAATTTTTTTCTAACGATTATTAATTCTGTCAGATAATTATAAAATACGCTAGAAGTTGTTCTTTGTTTAGTTGTTATGATTAGAGCAAATAATTTACTTTTATTACCCAATTACTCCGATAAGAACTTTTAATTAAATTATATATTAGCCACAGTAATTTTAATTCATTTTATCACTGAGACATAATATTTATTACATTTAACATAGTACTAATTTAACATATAACAAATTTATACTTTAAAAAGAAGAAAAGGTGGTAATATATCTCTTGAATCTAGTGGGTAGTAATTTATAGGAAACGTATTCATGAACTTTTCTTAATGCAACATTTAATCCTTACTTATTATCTGCCCAATATTGATTCTTCGAAAGATTAGTATATTTAATATGTCTGGCAAAATTGTGATTATTTCAACTTCTAAAGTAATAATAATACACAGCAGTTTTTAATTTGACTTAAGTCTTAGTTTTGTTGTGATGAATATTTAAAAATATATAATTAAAAAGCAGAACAGTTACAGTATAAAGATTTGTTACTGTATGTTTGAAAAATGCTAATTACCATTAATGTAATCTCGTCTTTTACCGAAAACCATTATGACGATTACATTTGGTGAATTTTGTAACTGTAACATTAATGTATTGTTATAAAATTAAATTTACTAATTTTTACACTGGAATATATTGCATTTAAATCAATTTTTTATACGCTATAAAAAATAAAATCATGTACCATAAATGGCTCTTTTACATCACTCAACTTCCTAAGTTTTATTTGAATACAAAAATATAATCACAAAAGTTGTACTGAAAGATAGTAATTTAATTTATTAAATAAAATTAGGTTTAAAATTGTAGAACAGTCACCCATTCCCATGCTGTTTTTTAAAAAAATCTCCGTAACTTAAATTTACTATAGTGTTGCTTCTTTGTTTATCACCGTGAGTTCTTGTATAAACACATTAACTTATTTATTTTCTATTATCTTTCCCTTCAACATTTTTATTTATTACATACAAGATTCAAAATTCAAACAGATTTGCCTCGTATTTTATTCGCATTTCATTAAATATTAAAAATAATATAAAATCTGATTCACGAGTAAAGTGTCAGAATAAATACAGAGGCAAACATTTATTAAAACCTTTAAAATATTTTAAATTATTTGTAATGAATGCCAGTATCAATTTTGTAGTATCAAATACTAGTAGAGTATACTAATTGTGTAAACGCAAGATTCATGCTGACAGAATTATACTTATGACTAATCGTGCTACTTCTGTACAGTCTTAAAACTTGTCAATCTGTCATTATATGCCTATGAATTTGGTACTATTCGTAGATAACGCTGCTTAGGATTTATTTTGTTTTTTGTTTTTATTTTATTATAATTAGATCTTACAGATAATGAGAAAGATAAGAGAATGAGGCAAAGAAGACTTTCTGGTTATTTTCTTATTAATTTTTTGATATAATTTTACAATTAGTTCAGTCTAGAATATAAGAAAACTTTTAAGAAGTTATTTTGTATATCGAATGCATATGGATCAAACGCCCTGTATTTAAATGACCTAAAGAATAAATGTGCGCTTTAAAAGTGTAAAAACGGTAAAAGGATAAAAGTAATAAAGTGAAGAATAAGAGTTTCTGTCCACTATTATGTGATAATGTCAATCTACATTTTACGAACTGACATTAAAATTACTATTCGATGAAACTCATTGTGGAAGCATTACAAGACAGATAAAATTAGTATACGAACTAAAGTTAAACAAATCGAAATTTGTTTTAAAGAGAACAGAATATTATATAAAACTTGCATAAATGTATGTGAAGTATCGCAAATGCCATCTACACTATTTTGTGTTAAATTTATATTTATAGTACAATCGAAATGCACAAAATTTATGTCATCAAAACATATGGTTTATAAAAGTTTACGTTAAAACTATGCATATAAAGTAATCTTAATGTCTAAAAATAAAATTCCATAATTATACCATTCAAATGCAATACATAGAAACAGTATAATCAATTTTCAACGTATACAAATACTAAAATGTGGAAAGTATTTCTAACATAATTTCAACGTATAAATACATGGCGCCAAAAGTACATCATGTTTATAATTCAGTCATTCTGAAAATTATACAATTTTATTTCAGTACACAAAAGTTATGTATTTAAAATATGTGGTATATAAAAGTTAGTATCTAAAATATAGGTATGAAATAGTTATAACCTATAAAAGCGTTGTAAGAGTATATAATTTAATGATTATTCAGCATGTCTAGTACAATTATTCTGTACAAGAAATGATGAGTTCAAAGTATTTGGTATGCAAAAGTTATTACATAAAATGTAATTGTAACGTAACTCCAGCGTATAAAAATGAACATTAAAACTTTCTTTTGTGTATAGTGAATTGTTTTTAAATTAAACGACCTTCTGTTACAGAGTGCTGAAGTTATTTGTTATAAATATTTGTTCCTGAAATGTGCGCATAACAGTATTTTACTGTATAAAATCGAGGGGTTGTGATAGTCTGATAATATATGGCGTATAGAGTTGTGTGCGTGTAACTTAATATGCATGTACGAATGAAATGCATATCAAACATGTGATGTTTAGAATATAATGTACAACTTATTAATGCATAACGAAATTGGTGTCTAAGAGTTACGTGTTCAATATTCTTAGGTTTCAAAATTTATATGTAGCATCAGGTCTCTTCTTCGTCAGCCATCAACATAGGAGTTTTATACTCTATTCACAACTTAATAAATTAGAATGTCTCATTTATTTGTAAATATATCAACCATATACGGCTAATTTAATTTTATTGTTATACTGAATAAATTAAAAGTTTAATAATACAAAATTTCGTGAAATTCAATCACTTTTCTACATTATTACCAACATAATTACATTGACAATTATATCAAGGTATTATAATATGTACTAATAATTGATTAGTGCATTTCTGTTTAAACATTGTAAAATATATTGATGATATGTTAGTTATATATTTTCTTTTTTCTTTTTTTACCCTGTTTAATACTGTGTGTTATAATGTAATTTGTAATGTTTTGTTACACACAATATTATTTCGATTGTACACTATATCTTTCAATACGCATCTATCGCAGGAACTAAAAAGTGCTTTATTAATTTAATTAAATTGTTTATTTGAAAAATAACAAGACATTTTAAAGGATCCAACCATTGAGTTTCATTCGTAGAAAAATTAATCTTCTCGTGTACCGTCATGATTTTCAAAAAGTTATAACTGTTCTGCACTCGGTAAATGTAAGACATCAAGAGCTATGTCAAATTGCCAGAGGATAGGGTTTTCGTGGCGGCGATAAGTCTCGCACAAATTCGTGCACAATTTCGTAGGGAGGCTCGCATTCAAACTCTGGGGAGTCGCTGCTGGGTTTCTGTCTCGCCATATATTTCCTTTCTCAAGTTAAGCGTCGTTTAATAGCAGAATGGTGCATTCAATTTCATTCCTTCCAACAATTTCAAAAATAAAATAATTAAATTAACCAAAATAAAAATGCCTTTTCCGAAAAATGCCTGTGTGATTCATTTAAAATGAGAACAAAAAAAATAGGAACAAAGAATACGAAGAAGAAAAAGACAAATGTAAAGACTTATCTTCACTGAAATGTTTTAATTGCTTCATTATTTGAGGACTTGAAAAAAGCACGAAATAATACGAATCTATAAAGAATAAGTTTTTAAATCAATAAATTCAATCTCCCTTTTGAAAGTAAACTCATTACTGTCCACAGTTTGTGACATAACAAAAAAGATGCTGTCTCACCGTCGATGAACCCTCATCGATACAATTTATTCCGTCGATTGCCGTAATTATCCATTAAAAAATAGAAGAAATTCTTCTTGGAATATTGATTTTACACGCAAATATGGAGTTCAATATCGATACTCCGCTGAAAGGCCGATGAATAATTAAGCCGTTTACCTCTTAAGATCGAGTACAAAGTAGAGGTTGCTCACTCTCATCAAAGATTCTTTCATACCATCTATCCGCTAAGATATTTGTTGGAAATAAATCCGGCGTAAATCGAGCTGAACAATGTAACGTCTCCTTCATCGATTCACCTTTTGTCTTCGATATTTCTCGTTGACTTCGTCATCGTCTGAACTCCGAACGAGGCCGAGCTCTACCCATTTCGTTGTGGCGCCCAATAGGCTTTTTCCTTTATAATTCGAACATTTTTATGGCCTTCGGCATTTTTACGGAAAAAAGTTGCGACCTCTTCATGGAATGCTTTAAAAACTTGACAAATATTTTTGAACTATTTTTTGTTTATTAATGTTCCGTTAGAAATTACCTTTGTTTAAATTACCTCGTCATTTTTTCTTTTGTAATTTAAAACAAATATTCCTACCATCGTCATCCGTAATACATATTTCCATCTTTACAAATTTATCACCGTGCTAGATCGTTTCATACAAAATATGATTGTGTTCATTTTATTTGATATTTCATTTAAAATCTGTTACATGTCACAATGACAAATTACTGTGCGATTTTGAAATGAGTTAAAAACGAAATTATTGGTTTAAATAAAATGAAATCAAAGCAACTAAATTACAACTTAAAGAAATTTTAAACGCTTGTCGTTAGAAAATATTGAATGCCATGACACTAAAAAAATTATTTTTATTATTATTTATTCTTTGCAAACGTAGGGGGCATTGACTTTACCATCTGTATTATGTAAGCTACTGGTACAAATTGAAATGTTACATAATTTTGTACATATAATCTTTGTATGATCATGCGCCAATTTTTTTTTCATCCAAGCATTTCGTGAATTTTAATTGCATTGCATAATATCAGTGTATAATTTCAAACATTGGAGTTTCAGAAATGGAAACCAGAGTTTCCATTCAGTCAACGTACATAAATTTATTATTATTATAATAGTAGATTTCTAAAAAAATGTGAAATAAATAACTATATGTAAAATATCTGTAATATTAAATTTATTTATTTGCATAATAAGTTATTAAAACATGAATTTATTATTTATACAATTTTTTTGGTAAAATTCGTTCTTTTGGAACATTTCTGTACAAACAAACAAATTCGCTTTTGCCAAGAAATGAAGAAAATGACACGAAGAAATTACAAAAGTTATATGGAAAAAGAATGAAAGAATATAGAAACTCTAGATTATAAGAGAAGGTTGCATACGCGAGAGTTTCCCATAGCACGATAGTGCCCCCTACCGGACATAAATTCATAAAAAAACGGGGTGTTTGGAAGCAAAGCTACTGGGGCGTCGTCATTCTCTCGACGACTTTTTATCCGACGTCATTCGATGGTCGAAAGAAAAAAGATCGTCGGCGGAGGCAGGGGTGACAACTCAACGAATCGTTTCCGGTCTCGAGGGCGGCCGGCTGACTCATTGCAACTACAGAGAGAAGCGAGAGGGATGAATTATAGATATCTTGCTTTGGAAGAAGTGAATTTCCTCTTGATCCCGCACGTACGTGTTTTCTTCGCGCTGCTTCGCCTCTCTGCCTCTTTCTCCTCTTTTCGACTTCGTCTGGTCCTCCTTCTACTTTCTCATTACGTTCGTTTATTTACCGTACCCTTTTATGAAGAAACAAAGATTCGTGTATTGTGTGTGAAAAAGAATATACATTTTCATGCAAATTAATACCCCTTTGGATTTTAACGAAACTTTTTATTGAAACGTGTATAGATTCGAGAGGGTTAACACAATTTTTACCGTTACTTGAATGAATTTCGCTGAATTTAAAATGACTTTTCTCACTCGTCTCAACTTATGTACAGTTATTTATTTATATTATGCATGAATCTTGTGGTAAAATTGATATTTCAAATATATTTCAGTAACCATCCATATCTTCAGATAATCGCTTTAATAATGTATAACAACAAGAACAATAATATTAATAATGATGATGATGATGATAATGATGATTGTGACGATGATGATAAAAATGATATTAATATAATACATAATATTCGGAACATAGTTTGCACGTCTACACAATTCTACTTTTTTATATTGAAAAATAAAAAAGTCGAATATAATGTGATTTGAAAAATGTTTGAACCTGAGAATTAAACACAGTTTCGTCGACGTCTTGGTTTTCTATATTTTAATTTATTTTCGTATTATAAATTAATTTGAACTATATTTAGCGAAAATTAATTGAAATACTGTAACTATGCTTAAATTTCTAATTTTCTTTTATAAATGTACTTTTCAGACAGTGCATTGTATTTTTATTTTCATAAGGTAAGTTTTGATAAACTTAATTTTCGTGTCTTCTGGCCTACTGAGTAGCTTCCATGCTTCCGATTGTACATTTAAAAGGTTTCTAAAGCGCTTTATACGTTCGTGCACATGGTATTAAATCTGTATAACTTCATCAAATCTATGACAATAAATGGAAATAATTTTCATTAAATATTACTACAGTATTATATTACATTTGACATTGGTTAAACACAGGAATATATATTACATAATAATATACATTCAAATTATGTTGTGAAACATTCTTTATCTCGAATGTGAAAATTAGGGCAGCATTTTTTAATTTAAACAACTATTCTACTACTTAAAATTACACGATATATTATAATTTTTCGTTCATTTTCCATATATATATATAAAAAACGTTTTATTTTCTTCTGATTATAGTTGATAACTTCTTATTTAATATGGTCTTATAAATTACGTCGAATATTCATTTACATCGTTACATTTCTATAATCACTGAACTTTTTTATTTTTAGAGATCATACACTTTTTATTCGTTAGAATTTAATTTAAAATTAGTTGTATTTAAATTAAAATTTCTCTTAATGTTTCTTTTTCAAGTTGGAAGTGAAAATAATGTACATTTTCACAGTTATCAATGTAATTCATAATCAATATACATATATAATTATTCAATTAACATATTCTGAAAATATTAATAAGTGAATTATATCAAAGGAATTGTTATTATTTAATTTGAGCGATAGAAAAGTAGTAAATATTTTTAAAAATATTTATTAAATATCTTACTACTATAATATCTGAATTTTTAATAACAGTCTGTGCATAGAAATTACTATAGCTGGTATTGTGAGCTGAGTATAACTTTTCTATTGGGATATAAAATAAAGAGAAAATAATTATGTTTTACGATCTTATTTGGTAATTTGACCGTTTTTTATTTCAAACAAATAGCAAACTTAAGTCAAACAAAATTTACTTGTATGAACTGTATAAAGCAATAAATGTATAATTATATTCTAAATCAAATATTTCTTAAAGATTGATAGACTTTCATGCAGTAGTTATATATTTCTTTCTGGTATATTTATATCTTGTGATATGAAATAAAATAAGATTTTAATACATAATGATAAATTAAAATATAAATGAGATTTCTGTATTATTTCTTAAGAAATAATTATGGGTAAAGCGAATAGATTATTTTATTTATAAATTTTGATCTTGAAATATCAAAATCGTATACGAAAATAAAAAGAATGAGGTCATGCTAAGTCTGAATTGTAGTTTGAATAAAAAAAAAAGACTTTTTGATTTATCAGATAGCGCAACAAATATTTAAAATAATATAAATAATTAAAAATAATTAATGTAGTGTTAATTTATAATAGTACTTTGAAATATTCTAACGTAAATAAAGCAAAATGAAAATTCTAAATAATAAACAAAGTGATTAGATATTTTCTATATAATCGATTCTTTTTTTTATTCCAGATTATTATGGTGTTTGGTGAAAAAAACGTTGGTGTAGAATAAAAGTCTGTCTGAAGTTGTGAGTATCTATTGGAATGTCTTGATGTTCCGGAAAAAACATTTAACCAATCGTAGAAGAGGAGGAGGAAGAAGAATCAATAAACGTATGTGAAAACTAAATTCTCAATATTCGTTTATGAAATTCGCTTTTGCAACGTAAGATTAAATGTAGGCACATTTCTGGAAATAAAAGATTATTTTATAATGCATATTCAAGATTTGAACATAATGTAAAGAACTTGAACTTATTATGACATTTTTCGGTTCGTTTAACACTCCATTGTGGGTAATTCATATTTACTTATGTGCTTTATACATATTCTATAGTTTCTAAAATACTTAAGATTTAATAAACGGTATTAATATTAATTTTTGTAATTGAAAGCTAAGTGGAATCTGCAGTTTATAATCGCAAATAAATTACGAAGCTTTAGAACTTCGCGCACTTCATTTGTTGAAGTTTCAACAAGGTGCGAATATTCGAAGCAAATTATCTCTCTTTGAAATCTATTTGAAATATATGCAATCAACTAAATGTATTTATTCCTACGTATCTATACAGCTATTCTCGGACAAGCGAGGAAGTCGAATTTAGTATACACTAAAAAATTGTATAAACTTTTTTCAATTACGGATTCGTATATTATCGATTGCCTACACGCTTATATATTTATTTTATTATATCCGTGACTTGGGTTAATAATAAGTTCACTCGTAAGTAAAATTTTTATGTCTCTAAAGAATCGAAGAGTTTGTACATAATAATCGCAGAATTATTAAATTGTATTTGGTATATTGCAAAATATAATTTACGGTAAAACCAATATATTCTATAAATAATTTGTTAAGATTCAATTTAAATTTTTCACTCGATAAAATAAAGTGTAAAATCAGGATTGCTAATTTTATATTGTAAAATGCACCGATGTGTCAAGATGGAAATGAAGAAACATAAGCACAAATTATTTTAGTCTTTTTTCATTAAACATATAAATATATTTTTATATATAACGGTGTTTTTTACAACTTAAAATCAGGGCTGCTTTCGATGTTAGTCGCCGGTCCTGCACATTATTTTTGTCAAATCACAGACGTTCTACAACTCAATTTACAATGTGGATTCTTTTCGAAAATAATGAGAATTTAATTGACAAAATGAATAAAATACGTAAATGAATACATCGCACAAAGCAATTTTTTACAAACTTTGAAAATCAATTCTTATTTATTACGAGTTTAAATTTCACTTAGGCTGATGCTACCACCAGTAAAGATATTTTTCCAATTGAAATTAATATATTTTATCATTTATTCACAGAAGATTTCAAGTTTAATTCTACTTGCAATAGTTAAATTGAATAAATTGAACACGTTCAATCTGTTGCTTAATCAAGGTCTTGTCATAAATATCTTATTTAGAACAAACTCTATAAATTATTTTATAGTACTTACGTTTTATTTAATTTGAAAGAATTTAATAATCTTTATTTAACTTTTAACTCCATAAAATATATAGATTGTATATAAAGCATACATAGTTTATACATATAATCTTATATACACATGTACAATATATAATATATAGTATAAGAACAAAATATATGTCGTATTTTTATAAGATATAACGCGAGATACACAGTTCGATCAATTATATTCAT
>JABFOX010002069.1:0-11923 GCA_022817665.1 Axea sp. ZL-2020 | reverse complement strand
AAAATATCTGAAATGCATTTTTGCAACATATGGGTAATATAGCATCAACATACCCAGCAAAAAATTATAAGTAAAAGTGGCATCGAAAATACGGCAGATAATACATTGAAAGACATTGGTACTTAGACATGAGAAATTTTGAAAAATAAAAAAAATTGCACTTATTATTCTTTATTCCTAATACTTATTTTTAATAAAAACTAATCTTTTCATTAGTCTTCTCATCGAGGATGTAAGAGAATAATTGGAACGGAAACGGATTCTTTAAAGGATATTAACAAATGAATAGAAAGTTTCGTAGTGAGGGAACAAATGAATGTATTGATTCTCTATATACAAGACTAATAATACGTAATAATAAAGACTCTTCAAACGAAGACTTGATGTATGCTGTTATATATTGATAATATGTTACAATATATTACATTGAAGTATACGAGGAATATATTATCAATATATGTTTTCATAAATAAATATCTTGTTGATACATCGATAATACACTAATAATATTTATGCGATTAATTTTTTTTGGTCATATTTTTAAGATTTTATGTTAATATCTGTCAAAACACGAAAGGCTATTAAGGTGAACTATCAGGTTTACGATCGTAGAGTTAATGTCTTCTTCCCATGAAAAGAATACTCGCATGCTATACGTACGCATGCGTTCGTGCGAGCATCGCAAATGCATCAAACATGCGTGCTGTGTTATATAAGTTTAAACGTGTAACATATGCACCAAATAATTATGTTGCACGCATATTACATATATGTTTGCAATATACCCTTTAAAACATTCTAATAAAGCAATCGAAATTAAGATTCTTCTATCAAATCCGTTCATTTAGTCAAGAAATTTGTTGGTTTAATCCACTTATCCAAACCATTTTGGATCTACTAGCAAGCAAAATAGCAAGTATCTGAACATAAACAGATGAAACACTGTCATGCTTAAAAACTACGCTGAATGTAGCAGAACTTTCCATTCAAACTGTTGAAATGTTTTCGTGAATCTTCATAACATTCACAACATGCGAATAAGCACTGTTGTATGAAAAGTCTATCTTAAACCAATTATTAGTAATAAAATATCTTTTATAAATCAAACATTCTCTTAATTTTCATAATTTTGTAGATTTTTCTTAGCCCCACTGATTGCAGAACAAAGTTTTCTACTTATAAATATATCAAAATAATATTTGTTTTTTATGTAAGAAAAAAATGATTTTTTTTCTTTGTCCATTATGTAAAGGTACGTTTCACATAATTTTAATTCATTAAAACCGCATATATTTATTCCATATATCTAATTATTTATCTTACTTTGTTTCTCGTGCTAAAATTCCAACGGGTTCTTTTTCATCTTATAATGATTCAATGGACGAATAGCAGACATCTGATTTGAGGTCAATCACCAACATCTATTTAATATTTCCATAAATGACCTGCCATCTTTTATTCATTTCTGTAAAATTTTTATATTTGCTGATGGTATCAAATTATTTCAGTCAGTTCGTTCTTTGCATGATACCGTGCGTATTCATAAAGATTTGATTATATATGATATTTACATATCAGTGTTTCTAAATATAGGGTTCTGCTTTATTCGCGTAAACGTTAACTCGTATCTTATAACCACAACTTTGATAACGATTGTGTCATATGTTCAAACGATATGAAAAATTCGTATTTACTAATCTATTACCGGATCTTCTCATCATTATATTCAGAATATGATATCGACATCCTTGAAAACTCTTAATTTCCTTAATAGAAATTATATAAATTATTAATACTGCTTTTAATTTAACTTCTGCATTTAAATCTATTCATAAAGTTCTATTTCAACTGATTTTGAATGTAATTCAGTTATCCGGACTTCACGTAATATCTCTGATATAAAAGCTGTTGCCAAACTAAGCAAAATAGGGTTTTTTGAAGTCATATAATTCTCAAATGTATTTTAATAAACATAGTTAAGTTACATCTCTTACCGCTTTTAATCGAAAATTCTTAATGCTTGTACAGTCCTTTAACAGTTCTGCTTTCATTTTAAATCACCGAATTGTATGTGTGAAATTAATATTACTTATGTGGCAAGAAGTGAAAGACAAATTTGAATATTTTACACTACATTTTACAAAGTGAAGAATATTTCTTCGAACTAATACAAAATTTAATGATAAAAAGATGTGTACATCTATACATACGTATACATATTACAACACAGTTTATAATTATAGATTTATTATTATTATTATTTAGTTCTACATCAATTTTTTTTCATATAATTTTTTTAATTTTGTTTTTGTTTGTGCTTATGAATTTCTTTACGAATGATTTTTCTTTCTAAAATGGATGAATCTTGTGAACTCTTCTTTACATATATTTTAGAATAAAATAAAGTAATAAAAAAATGTTGTAAATTATTGTTTTAATACTGCTGTAATGTTAAAACGGAACCTCATTAGTATTACACAAATGTCGCAACGATGCTATTATAAAACAACGCAATATTGTAGTAAAATAAATAGCATATTTAAATAACACGGTAATTAAATAAAATAAATATATTTTGAAAGTATTTTTGTAAAACTGTTCCATAATATTACAGTTTTATTATGTAAATAAAACTGTCATAATACCAAATTATTATCAATTAAAATTACAATGATACCGCAGAATTATGGAAAAACTTAAAAAGCTCTTATGAAATAAATAATACGCATGAATATTTCTAACAAATTCGTGCAATATTACTTCATTATTACAGCAGTATTCATGATTCACTAAATGAAATAAACTGTTGTTAAGTTTATATACTGTCACATCATGCTTATGGTAATAATTTTTCATCGATTGCCGACTTTCGCTTAATACATATCATAAGAGGACATCAAAATTAATTTCACCGACGATACAGGTGTTTCAAATTAAAATTAATTATAATAAAAATAATCGGTAAGAAAAGACGAAGATTTATTCACTAAAGTAATTTTTATTAAAAGCTAATCAAACTTGACTGAAATGAATGAAAAATTGATACCCAACGTCAATGTGAGAGAAAAAAGCGAATTACACTATTTTCTCGAAGTAATTTATCAAAAATGAACAAAAGAGAATATAATTAAATTCTTCTATGAGCAAAATCTGATATTAAAATAACTGAATGTTTTATATAATTACGTAAATTAGGAACACACTAATTTCGTTATAATACTTTTTTGACACTCATTTGGGAGGATTAAAATTAAAGGCACTTTAATTTAAATTTAAGATTTTACATTTCCAAAGTAGAAACATGGATTCAAAATAAATTGAAGATAATTTTTTTAATTTAGTTTTTAGTAACTGCGTGTAGGTATTCTACGATTACTTTTGTAACAGATGCTTTATCGCAGTTCAAATATACCATAGTTAATCAATGATTTTTGATCAAAAACAAATTTTATGCCATAGCACTCTACAATGTAACATGACCTATGGCTACTGTGGAAAACTATGGCTTTATTGTGATTAAATTTTGGCAAGTTTTACTCTCATATCCAAATACAATACATTTAATCACGCATGATTTTTATATTGCAAGATATATTTATATATACTTATATTTTATATTATATAATGCTTGAAATATTAACGTGCAATTAATTATTATTCTGCAATTTAACCGTGTAATAAAGTTATGTTCATTAACAATTTCATTTTCAATAAATTAAGAAAAAATATGATTCATGTACTTGATTTAAGTTTAAAAAATATAGAAAGTAAATGATATTTAATATGATAATCACATGAACTATTTTATAAAAAATAAATATAAATTTTAATACTTTGAAATTTTGGTTATGAATTTAAATTGGACATATTTTTCACTTTATTATCCGTTTAAAATCAAAGCTATGCTATCTTTTGCGTTAGTTTATGTCGTCATTTGTGGAATCATTTGATATAATTTATTAATATTGAATAAATTAACATGATATGATATTATTATAATGATATTTTCAAGAGCCTTAATTTTTAATAAATATCAAACAATTATTCATTATAAATACAAGTTCCTCTTTGTCATAAAGCATGGCATGTTTTATACTTTATAAGCAAAGATCTATTTCTACAAGTATTTGCTGCAAATAGGATGAAAATTCTTAAATTATTAAAACATAAAACCTATGGCAATTTTATGTAATTTTTAATACTTTTTAAAATAAAATATATAAATAGAACTATTTTTGTTTATTTAATCAATCGGAAAAAGTAAATAAAATAAAATGAAAGTTACTAACGTAATAAAATGCATGCAAATTCTTTTTTCCACAAAACGAAAAATATTCATATGTTCACTTTTAATTCCCTTATGATTATAATTTGTTCCAATTTACGATTACCATTATGTACAATTATATTATGTATTACATCGTTTATTTATAAGTAACATTAATGAATTAAATTAATGGAATTATTATTTAATAAATACTATTTCAAGGTATAAAATTAACGATGAAACAACAATCCATATTTTTAATTGTTTGAGACAAAGTAATGCTCAATGTTTCGAATAAATTTATATGATTTTTCAACGCATACGTCTATCTGTATAAAATATTGAAATAAGCACAATTATATTATTAATAAGATTATAAAGCAATAGAAATTTATTAAAGACCGATATATAAGTGTATATATCTGTCTATTATAAACAATGTAATTTTACTTTTTTTTCTTTTTTAATTTAACTTAGTTTAAATTATAAAAGCAGACTTTGACATATTTACACATATAATCATAGTTTAACATATTGCATAAATAAATTTGAATTACCTCCATATTAAAATAATTATTTTAAATGCTCATCATTTCTGTATAATCTTAAAATTAGATTTTCCTGATCTACCTTTTAAAACTTATCTAAATTAATCACATTTATTCCATAAAGTAAAGTTATAAAATCCTCTTAATTTTAGAGATGATGTACTTATGAATATATATAAACGTTGTGTCAGTTTAATGTAAATTTTACGTCAGTTTTATCATAACATATGATAACTTTTATTTCATACAATACTAAATCATGTTCAAGCATATTGAACATGTAATATGCGTGTGATAGAATTTACAATATAAAAAGGATGGTATTAAATATCTTTGTTGCAGTTTTAGATTTCAAGTAAAATGTTTGAGTTGTACCTCAAAAGTAATGGTTGCATTTAAAATATTTTATATTTATTGTTCTATGATCTGTATATCTATAAACCAAAAGTCTGGACGTGGTAGAATATTTTGAGAAATACACATTGGATCAAAAATATAATAACACTTGTTTGGTAATTTTTCAAAAAGCTATGCGAAAATATGGAACTCGACCACGTATCTTCACCTCATTGAAGTTTTGCAGGAAAAGGGGAAACATTGAACATTAAAATAGAAGTCTTCATGTTTTATTCCAAATTAGATTTTACATGTTGACTTCAAATGAAACATTTTTTCCTCATTCGTGGTCAATAGCATGAATTTTGTTAAAGAAGTTACTTTTAGCAGTATCCAAGAACAAGAACGCGGATGTATCAGGTTTCTGCTCTCTCAGGATGCTTGTTTTGAGAGAATTTCCTCGCCTCTCAGGATCGTTGCATTTAGTAGTTAAATCATAGTCTTGGAGAATGTTATGTACTTTATCAATTACTCATAATGATACCCGTTCGTAGTTTGGTAACCTAATTGAATGTAAAAATGTTGCAATTTAAAAGTTCATATAAATTATTAAGTTCTGTAGCATATAAAGTATTTTCAAGGTACCTCAAAATAAAATAGTCTAACAGTTTTATATCTGGAGACTTTGTAGGTCATTCAGTAACACCGCAACTTCCAAATAACTGATTTTACAGCATGCTATTAATTTAACGTTTCATTTCAAAATGGGTTCAGATAAGTATCTGTATTTAAATTTTCATTTATAAAGAATCAACTTGCTAAAGATGATGCACAAACCTGTCCTGCCTATACGTTTTCAACTGTGCTCAAAAATACTGAATGTACCTCTTTGTACCTATACTGACTGTAATCCTCACCGGATGTTTCACGCATCCAAAGAGAATTTTCATCAGTCCAGTAACGACATTTATGCCGATTTATCACCTCTCTATTTAATTGAAAAGTATTTTCACCGGAGAAAACAATGGAATCAAAGAAAAAGTAGAATGAGTAGAGAGGTGTATTATTTCATCACAAAATTCTACTCTTCGATCTGGATCATCGTTATATAATTTTGTACATACATCAGTCAAACTAATTTTGTACAAATACCCTTTTCATTATTGAAAATACGAAAAACGGACGTTATGTACTCATGTTACGTTTCGAGATTGCTTTACTTGTGGAAGAGTAACGTTTTTTCTTATAAATAATTGCGTTACTGGTAAATTTTTATTGGTATTCGTTACTTCTTTTGATCTATCAGAATGAAATCGACCCTACACAGAGCCAGTTTCATCAAATCGTACAGTCGTTTTTCGCGTTATAGGAGTTGAAATGTGACGATTTGAGTGCGTGTTGTTAAACAAACTAGTTGTTTATTCATACGACGCAGTAAGATCACCGTAACCTCGCATTGCAAATGCAATTCATTCATGCCCAGCTAAAGTCATTCCAAAAACGTTTATGCTCACTTTTTCAAAAATGATTAAACCATTACCTGTACAAAAAATAAATATAGTTCAATGTAATGCAAAGTGAATTTGAATAGAGACTAGAAATTTAATAGGTCACTATGGAATAGTCAGAGAATGCCATATCAAATTAAATTATTTTGAAAGCATCGATATTTGCAATAAAAATGGGATTTCTTATCGAATATTTCAAAGTATGTAAAAACAGGAGAAAAGTTAGACAAATCTTCATTAAATTAATACAATAATTTATTAATTCTTTTTTTCGATACAATGTATATTTCTAGATATACCGTGTCCAGACTGTTTATTCACCCTGTATAATAATCACTTCCTGGAATTGTGTAAGATATAAACTATAATATTTCACATAGAAAAGACAGTCTGACAATAGTCTGGCAAATGTATTCTCAACTACTGCCAGATTCTTTTAAGCACTATAGATAATGCAATGTCGAGTTTTAAAGCATTACACTAATTAATTATTTCGTAATGTACTCATTTAAATTAGTTATTTATAAAATAGTAATTTCTAAAAATTTGTATTCAAAATTAATAGAATGAACTTTAACATTCGAATATTTTCGTATCATTTTTCTCGTAGTAAGTTCGTGTAC
Organism: Axea sp. ZL-2020; assembly: GCA_022817665.1. Lineage (NCBI taxonomy): Eukaryota > Metazoa > Arthropoda > Insecta > Hymenoptera > Scelionidae > Axea > Axea sp. ZL-2020. Next base: position 4,641 of record JABFOX010002069.1, on the reverse strand, counting down.
TTAAAATAATATTGCTTCAAATGTAAAATTGAAGTTTATTGCTTTCTTATTTAAGAAAGCAATAAACATAGTGATATCACATCATTCTATCATATGCATTAAGCGAAATAAATGCTTGCGCCAAATACAAAGTATTATATTATCTTTTTTTATCGAAATTTGACATTTTAGTATAAAGTCTCGTATAAAATTTTAAGCACCAAATTTCATCAAATTAAACAACAAATTAAAAAAAAAAAGATTTCTAATATAATATTATTTATTTATGTGATATACAAGTGTTTAAAAATGTATAGTAAGTTCTTTTCATAATAAACACAGACATTAATTTAAATAATGAAATGTGGTTTGATAATTTTTCAGTAAAATCTGTTTATATTTATACTTAAAAAGTATATAAATTTGTTGAATGTAATCTTCAAAATTACAAATACGTTGCAAAAAAATCATATTAACAATAATAGAACATGATTTTTGCGATGCATTTAAATACACTAAGAAACTTAAACAACATTATAGTAAAGTACAAAAAGATTGTAACACACTTAATAATTATTTTTAATTTAAAAACAAAATATTACGTTAGTATGCATGAAAATTAAGCACATGTTTGAGATAAGTTTTGCTTATTTCATGGAGCATTTAAATTAATTTAAAAACTTTGATATTCAAGACAATACACTGAACAAAATTTAACATAATAAACCTGAATTTGTCAATTTTCTGCTATTTTTTCTTCAATCTATTTCATTATCATCATACTTTATTCTTTGAATAATTAAAATATAATATAGCATTTTTTAATTTTTGTATTTTTATAAATTACATTAATGATACTAAGCTAACAACAACATAAAACTACAATGAAACATTTAAGTTCCATAACTTCAATTTTTCGTAGAATTTAATATAGTTCTTCGTAAATGGTTTATTTTATGAAGATACGCATTATAAATGAAACGTAAATGAAAAATACAGTATTTTATATCATATGTCTACACATTATTAAATATCATAATAAAACAATAATAAAAAATTTATAAAAGTAGAAATGATATTATAAGTATTTAGTATATACCAAGAATAGTATATACCAGTATTTTATTTTGGAAAACAACCTTTTTCTTTTACAGATATTTTTACCATTTTTGCATTTCGTAATTCTTAAAACTATTTGCATATATAAAAACAATAAAATAAAATTTTTTTGTTTTATTTTATTATTGAAATTATTGTAGATTAATGATTATAATAGTAATTAAATAACTATAATAATAATTATTCTATACTCTATTGAAAATATTTCAATTAATGATTGTTCAATACCGCGTTATGTTTTTCGTCTAAAAACGAATTCTAAATTTTAAGCACCAAGGCAATCTTGGAGATGAAGTAATTTAAAATAAAAAAATTCGTTGTAGTTTTCTCAAGATAGTTATACATGAAAAATAATTGACAGTTTCAATAAAATAATTTAAAATCATTAAGAAAATTCAAAAACACTACGAAAACATAGTTTTGTAAAGTTTAAGTTCTAAACAATACAAATAATTTAATTAAACAATATTTAACGTCAATTTATGCACCTCATGCGATAAGCTGAATATAAAAATATTATATTCATATATAATTTTCCATGTTATTGACATAATAACTATCTAGAAAGAACTCAAATATTATTTCAAGCTGGCTCTCATACTCAGTCAATCTTCAATAAAAATATGGTCATAAACGTCAACTGTTTGAATTTGCTATTAAAAGATAGGGATGAAACTTAAAGTAGAGAGATCAACAATTTTGTATCAATAATATTTAAATTAGCATGAATAAAATATTGAACTCGAGGAAAAATGTGAATTTTTTTTTTTTTTTTTAATAAAAGAATTCTCACAAAGCATTGATCATTTTATAATCATAAAAATGAATTCGAAAAAATTGTAACGGAGAAAAGAATTTGTCAGTTATCTGGCATTATTCTGGTTTAAATTTGTCAAATTATTCCTGTACCGTAGTAAGATGATGTTCAGGATGGATAATAAGTTTTTAATCGAAAATGAATCATTTGTTAATGAATTAGAGATCAATTTATTTGTAGATATTAAATATCCATCAAAAAATGAAAGTATGACCTATGATGTCGATATATTATACTTGACGCAGTAATAAGACGCTACTAGAAACAGTGACACGCAACTCTGTTACCGGATAGTAAGTTCTAATTACGATATTTTTAAGGACACGACAGATGCTAAGACATAAAAGAGAAAATAGTTTTTATATACTTCTGGTAGGGTTTTTCAGCGGGTAAAATCTTATATAGATGAGAAATATATATTCAAGAAACTCTCACTGGAGTCTATTAATGCCTTTTTGTATTTTGTGTCTTTGAACCTATCGTATCTCTAACTGTACTCTGTTAGTATTTGATCTCGTAATAGGATTAAACATCACTTATCGGATTACAGACCTATTATCATGATCAAGAATAACCTATCTGTACTTTACTAGAAATATAGTTTCATTTGTAGAAGTAATAAGTAGAGTTGCTTGATCGCATTATAAACACTACTATTTTTTCTTCGTAAATATATTTTTGAAATGTAAAAGTGTGCTGATATGATGCGACAGTATACGGAATAATGACATGTGCACTAAATTTTGTATTACATAATTTAACAACAAATACAACCATTTAATTTTAATTGGGTACGTTGTATCTTACAAAACATATTTTAGGAATGCCAAAATGTTATAACACGTAATTTGACATATAGGTAAATTGGATGAATAATTATTGGAGTAATATCAAGAACACCGAAATAATAAATTACAAAACTTTCTTGATAGAACACTTCCAAGAATTGTCGAACATTTCTGAAAAACAACATGAAACTTTGCAACAATTTTTTTTTAAGCCCATTAAAATTTTCAGAATTGTTAATTCTTTTCAACAATTTTAAACCATTTTAAGACATTTACGAACTTGCACTACAATTCTGAAACTGAATACTTGTGAGATATTTTCAAAATTGATAAGAACTTTTTTAATTTTTCATAATTTGATAAATTTTGAAAGTAGTTTTTTGAGTCTTTTGTACAAAGATTAATCTAATAAATGTGGATATAATTGTAACAAAGATACCCTTGAAATTGTAAGTTTGCGCTATAAAATTACGAATGACGCATTTTGTATATAGTTTAGTGATAAAAGAAGTTGACAAGTTGAAGAACCGGAAAACGTAGACACGGGACGTGATTTGATGCAAGAGAGTTGTGGTATTGATCGTTGTGGATTGGTTGATCTCGATATTCTCCCACGGTCGCACGACGCGATAATAAAACAAAGACGAATCGAACCGCGAGAGAGGCAAATCCCTCTATTAAAGTTTAGCAACCGAATCGACTATATCATGGCACGTAAAAGGCATAAAACGACGAAAGCAATCTAGACACTGATCTAACTATGGCCGCGATGAGTTGAAGGAGAAACGGCATAGTCTGGGTAGTGCAACACGTACCACAGGGTACTATGTACCTTAACCTACCGTGGGAGCGGTCGATTCGTACGAAAAGCTGCTGTAGCGAACGGGAAGCGCGGAACACAATACGAGAGAGAGCCATATCGATGAGAAAGTTGTATGAGTGTTATAAGAAGAGCCATATAATTAGCATCATATCCCTTCTCAAGTATTGGCATGCTTCATTGGCCACGTAATAAAGGGATTTTTCTTCCACAGCCGTATGACCATTGGAATAGGTAGCACTAGCTGGTGCTGTTAACTAAAATTTACTCTGCTAATATTCTCGATTAACTTGAAATGACATTTTAAGACATTTGTCTGTCTTGCGCAATATATTCCTTGAAATCTGAACAGGAACATAGCCACTGCTTACACGAAACTACGGCCATAATTCCTTTTCGGTAATTAAATTATAAATTATAATCAGCATACAATGTAAAGTGTATATTTATAAAATTCACTTAATTCTATTAATATATCATTACAGGTGGATTAAACTAAAGATGACTTTTGTAAACTGAAAACATCTAGTAGTGAAAGAATATTGCAAATAAGTAGAATTATTAAAATTTCTAAAAGTATTTCCGATACAAATACATGTTTGGCAGAATTATATTAAATTCGTATCATACTTACAGATTACGTAACAACTCTAAAATAACACTTTGAGACAATTTTCTTTTAGATAGTTTCAATGCCAGATGACATTACGAATTTGACTAAAATGAATTTTGATACATTGACTAGATGTTGATATAAAATTCATCTGGAAACGTATGCAGAAATTTAATACAAGCAGTAATTATATTGTTTATGTATAAGTTTTTAACCTGGCTAAGAACTTAATTAGATTTTTATGTAACTTTACACGTAAATTTTACTCTACTTATACTGGATTCTAGCTTATATGAATATTTATTTAGGATCAAAGTTTGGATAACAGATCACTAAGTTAAATTCCTGGATATGATCCTAGCTTGGTGTTTCTCAGTTTCTCAGAACAATTTTGTGCTTAGAAAATGGAATTGTGTAAAGGATTATTGCATTTTAAGCTGTAAATATTTTCTGAAACTAAAAAATTCGATTAAAACTATATTGCTTTCAATAGTTTAATAATATA
>JABFOX010002068.1:0-11923 GCA_022817665.1 Axea sp. ZL-2020 | reverse complement strand
GAGTAGGAATACTTCATCAAGGCAACGATTTGGCAATATCTGCAGTAACAATGTTCAGAAGTAGTGAAGGAAAAGTCATCGAAAATTAATCAATATTGTATAATAAAAAAAAACCTGTGAAAATATTCAGGTGTTTTTATCAATTGATAGTCATTTTTTATTGAACATCAACTGTCACTTAATAGATGCATTGAAGTTATGGGAACAAAGTACCCTTTCAGCTAAAATGTTAATTTGTGCTCAGTATTGCCAATTCAAAAATATACATTCAACATTAATTGATGAATTTTTATTAATGTATAATCTATTTTATTTTGTGTTAATTTTTTTAATTTTTCTTGACAACTAGAGCTAATATCATGGATATCCTACAATTATGCCTGTAATACACGCTTTGCCACAGTTTCAGCCATGCTATGATTGATTTGTGGATTTTGCACAAAAGCCACAGTCATGCCACAATCACTGGTTATGGTTTTACCGTAGTGAATATGTGGAAACTTTTGCCCACAGGTGGAGCCACGATAAATTTTTTCATCGGGTAGTAATTACACTAATGCATAGAACAGTAGATATTTTATTACTGTAAATAGTTAGCCAAATTATATAATATCAATTATCAAATTAAAGTTCATTATAATTTGCTCTTAATTGATTTTCATGATTTTGTCCTTATCTATTAACTTAAGAATTAACCTAATTATAATTCGTGTTTTCAATTAGTATTCATCAATGAGTATTTCCTTGTTTGTTTTATTTTTTATTTTATTTATAAAGAACGTTTGATTATTTCTCGGCGCTTATTTCTCATGAATCATGTCTCATAGTTTATTTCTCATTGGTGAATTATTTATGTAAGACAGTCGTAGAGCTGAAACAGCACAAAGGAGGAATGCAATATTTTTTTCTCGACTCGGTTCCTTTTTCAGCTGTCGGAAGAAAAAAAATGCTCGCTCCCTTTTTCTCCTTCCTTTTTTCTTTCTCGTAGCGGATTTCTTGTTTCCCGGGATGATTATCCGACGTGTTTCATCGTCTTTTCAAGTGCACCGGAGAGAAGCATACATCTCTCCCTTTCGTAGTCGTTTCACTCTTGACTACGGTGACATCTTTGATCATGAATGTTTCGCAAAGCATGCTATTCGCATAAGAAGTCCTGGCCCCCCAACGTCTTGAATTTGAATAGAATCCCGTCCCTTTTGAAATACACGTCACAGCGACCGAACATTGACCACTATCCGTCTTATACGCTCGCACCATCTTTCACCGATTGCATAATCCCATGCTTGCTTAATTCAGGCTTATGAATTTCAATTACAAGGGTGACTTGTTGACCAAGTGAATTACTTTGAATATATATTGCAATGGAAATTCTTTTAAAACGACTCTTCATCTAATTTTCTATTAAAATATATTAATAACAATGACATAATATCACAATATACTGATCACAATTTTTTATCAGTGATTCGTATCAATCATTAACTATTCATTCGTAAATGATTTTTTATGCAAAGAATTTATGTCGATAGTTTCGTTTTATTTCTTCTTTTTGATAATCCAGTCCTCTCCAGCAAGTCGAGTAAGTAATACTTGTTCGACTTATTATGAAAATTACAAGAATCGATATTCAGTCGTCAAAGTAAAAATTAAAAAAAAAAAAAACAAACAAACAAAAGATGAAACAAAAGAATTTGATTCGTATCTGTAGAATTATATACTATATTTCTATATATTTGATTGAATGTGAGTTAATGCTCATCAAGTTACTGTATCGAACTGAAAATAAAGTTAATTAAACGATTATATCGAAAAAGTAGTGAAATATTACAACATTGCAATGATTATAATTGCTAAACTACACGGGAAATTAATTAATTTTCACCGCATACTGCATTAGTGAATTAGTCTCTTTGTAATTAAAATGAAATTCGTCTCATGAATTCTATCGCAATTACAGTTCGTTTGAGTGTACACGCGAATTTGAAGATTCATAATTGACGAAAAATTAATTATAAAGAACTAATAAATAACGAGATGCACGTGTAAAGCAATTTTACCAGTAAACGATGTCGTAATGGAAATATTATTTTTATCCGGCGTGGTTAATTTGAACAGTGCTTGGAACAGTGCATGTAATGACATGATAGTAAATGTAATTTAATTTCTAAAATACAAAAAAACCCCATAAATATAATTGAAAATGTTATAAATTATTGCTATTCACAGGGTTCATGTTAAATCTCTCCAATTTTCAAAGATATGTTAACTTCACTGAAACTGACAGGAAGTTAGTTTTTATGCAAATGTTCTTTACGTTGAAATCAGCAAAAGACAATATTTAAAAAATTGATCTCTGCTGAATGACCGATTCGTGCATCCACTGACCTTTCGATTAAGCTCCATCTTTTCGCATTGTTTTTCTGTACTAAGCTATTAATCTTATTAAATCAATCGAATAGTTCCTTTTTTGTTCCTTTGCGTTCTTAAAAAAGGAAAAGAGGCAAAGCGACGCAACAATCGAAAACAGCGATTCCTCTTCTTGTAAGTTGCAGAGTTCTTATTTCACTGCGAAGACTTTGGATTTAAGACAGATACCCTTGGCCTAGCCATTAAATTACCACGGCCATTGATTTTCTCGGCAACTGCACAGTAAACTGACAGATACCGTCGGAAAGAGGATAGGTGGAACGGATTCGCGGATTAAAAGCTTAAGGGTCGTTGCTGTCTTGCGAGCCTCTCAAATTAAAAAGTTTCAGGAGTTGTTTTTAAGTCAACGAAGCTACCAGAAGAACGTGCGCGAGAGAGAACTGCGTAATAAGGGTAAAGATGAAGAAACAAACATTACGCGAATACGACGCGTACAGTGTATCCACACAACTCACAAATCATATTTGCGTATCATTTTGTTGCATTTCAGATGGAATAACTGTACTTGAATCATCTCAAAAATGCATGCAATTAAATAAATGTATGAAAAACCATAATATATAAGAGCATACCATTCTATGAATTGCTTTTTACGTAGCATTATATTTGCACTTAAAAAGTTACATTTATATCATTTGAGATGAAACAAACTGATTGGAAATAATTTGTTGAAATGTTAAATTCTAGCTGATATTAAAACTTGAAATGAAGTCGTAAACGTAACAAGTTTTCTTAGAAATATTTCAACATTCGTGCATAAAAACAGTCTGTTTCGTTATCAACCCAATTCTAAGCAAATGAAAAACGGTAACAACACAAGAATGAAAACGAGGATGAAAGGTGACCAGTGTAATGATGCATAAACCAAAAACAGATATTTTCCATTATATTTGTTACTTTTCATCCTTATACCAACCTTTAGTCCTAATTATATTAGGAATTGATTAAAGAAATTGACTTATTTTCTTACACAAAAAAAGAAACTATTTCTTTGCGTCAGCATCAACAAAATTAATTTGTGAAACGAAACGAAAGGTTGTAATTTTCAGTGAATTAAATTATCGAATCAAATTGCACGAGTTGCACAAGTGCAATGATTTCACTGTTGACTTATTCTAAAGAAAACTATAGTTGAACTGATATATGATTATAATCAGATATCTGCATCATCGCTCCAGGCATTGATTTAATTGTCCCGATATACCATCATATATCGGTGTAACATACAGTGTTCATGTGGTCCTGAATAAGTTATTGTTAAGCAATTCGTATTCAAATATTCTTCAGTTGTAAAAATTGTAAATTCTTTTTATTGCACTGATAAGTTTCTTATTTTTATACTTAACATCCTCGTTTGCTCTGCTCACTAAAAAAATCACATGGACTAAGAAACTTAATTTCGCATTTCAAAATGCAAAGAATGTTAAAAATTCAAAAATTTCATTTAAACTATTCTTCATAATATCTTTATAAATAACAGAATTCTATTTATTGTTTTTCCAACAATCGTTCTAAACAAAGTAATTTTTAATTTTCTGTAGTCATAAACTCTCCGTGGAACGAAACATTAATTTTCCGGCAAAAAAAAAAAGAAAGTTAACAAATGTTTTGTATTATTTAAATTTATTGAGTTCGGATTATGAATATTAAAAATAGAATAAAAGTTAGAACAAATAATATATTTTGTGAATTATGACATTAACTGTATTTTGAATTATTTTTTCTTCGATTTATTCAACTTTTGAATGAATGTATTTGAACGAATCGTTATAACATGTATAAACATGCACCTATAAAAGCTCAAATATGTACGTAAAAATTAAATAGAAATTTAGATACAGCATCGAATACATTAAATATTAACGTGTTTGACAAATTAGAACATTGTTTAATTGCTTGGAGAAGGCGTGAACCATTTTTATGAAATAAAATTTTCAAATTGAATGTGGTTTTAATTCGATTACATAAAGCGCGAGGTCAGGTCAAGAGCGCTGAAGGATCACAGACATGATTTCACGGGACGGTGGCTGGGTGAGTGTCATGCAATGGAATGCCACTGCGGATATGTGTATTATGTACAGGACGGGGGAGAAGGTCGACAAATGGAAATAGGGATTCAGAACCAAAGAACGTTCGACCTCAAAACAGATGTCGCTTGCACACCATGTATTACATTTATTTTGTAATTCGAATCTCTTGTTCCGTTGATGCTGGTGCGAACAAATTGCAGCAGTGAGATGTATTTTTAAGAATCAACCCTCGAGTCTATTATAATTTGCTTTTTATCAAATTTCTTCATGACATTAATTCTAAATAAAGTTATCTTAAATTAATGTATCGAAATAAATATATATACTATAAGAATTTAACAAATTCAATTACATTTACAATTTCTTACTTTTTACTTTGAAATTATTTTCACTGATTAAAATGTATATAAAAATTACCACTTCTGCAATGCGGATGGAAATCTTACACAAAAGTCATTTAAATTTTTCCTTTTTTTGTGTATTTTAAATAATTCGAGTCGAAAATTTCAAATTATTTATACATTCATAACTCGAAAAATGAATTCTCACAGTATGCCAATTCATTTCTTAATTTTTAATTTCTATTCATCGCTCTTCGTGTAACTCTGTAAAAATATTAAGTTCGATATTTTTATTTACGTATTTCACATTTAAATCAAATGTGTGCAACAAAGTTAATGAAATGAAATCAAATGGAAACGCAGGCAGCTCTAAATGTAATACGCAATAGTGCAATGTGAAAATACGTACTTTACACAGGTGGACTATTTTAACACTTCCTAATCTTTTTACGCTCCAATCTTACGATGGATCAAATTTAGATGTCTGTTTAATTTTTTGTGCAAGACGAGAAGTAAGTTAAAATGAGAAAGAAAGAAAAAATGAAAAAAGACTCGCATTTCGATTATATCTTTTCGTTACGGCACTCCTTAACAATTTGAGTTACAGGAAGTCTTTCATCTGCGAAGAATTTTTCCATTTTCCTCCACAAAAGATAGGTAATCGTATTACACAAAATGTTACAAAAATACTCAGAAGTCTTGTAATCATCCGGCCTTGTTTGTCTCGAGTTTCGAAACATGTCGATTGTGATTAAAGTTTTCATCAATTAGTATCGTTGACCAAGTATTAAGTTTGACATTTTAGAAGATAAATAAGATGGTAAAAGAGCATTGTTATTTCCAACTGTAATTTGAAATTTCATGTAATTGAGAAAAATTAAATAAGCATACATCAATATTGTTAAATTAAATTTGTATTTTAGAATTTATTCAGTTTACGCTAATTTATTAAAAGTGAATTGTAAAATAATAAAACTTTGAATGTATAAATACTTATTTTTTTACGATTATGAAAAAGATCCGTTTCAATTATTATAGCATTATTAACAGACACAAGTCAGTATAAAATAAGTGTTCAAACTGATTAGTAAAATGATCAATATTATAATAATAATAATAATAATAATAATAATAATAATAATAATAATAATAATAATAATAAAACGAGGAAAATTATAATAAGAATTGCATTGATTACTAATTTGCATTTACATACATTACATACATAGTTTGCATTTTTAATGAGAATCGACAGCTTTTGTATATACTAAAAATAAATAAATAATGAATTTATAAATATACAAAAAATAAATTTAAAAAATATTCCGTTTTATTTATCATTTAATTCCATATTTTATCGAAAATACTACGTGTACCATCATTTCATCCTTTTACTATTCGAAATGAGATTTACTGCATTTTTTCAGCGTGTTTTTTCATAACTTATCTGGAAATACGGTAACACGTCAATTACACAGCATTTTTGCGTAATCGAATTACGCAAATTTACGTGCGAAATGCAACTCAGTTTCGAAGATGCGTAAAAATTACCTATGAAGAATATTTACAAAATAATTTTAATTAATGATCGATCGTGGTTATAACAATTCAACTTTAATTGCTCTAATAAAAATCAAATATTAATTATATATTACTCAACTTGTTGTATTAAGTGGATCTACTAAATGATGAAATTCGAAATTAGCGTGACTTTATTAAATGGAAACAATCGCAGACAGCATGATAATTATTTGTCAGACATTTTGTTAAAATTATTGTTTGATAAGCGTAAATGGGTCACTGTGGATTAATCAATTTATTAGTCATAGAGAATTGTTACATTTGATAGTTAAATTTTCTTGTTCAAATACAGGGTCGTTACAAGGTAATTAATTAGATATTTGTAAAATAATTAAAATTTAATTTTGAATTATTAAATAATATCAGGCACTGTGATACAAATTTATCAAAGCATTTGAACGATATGTAACAAATAAAAATAAGTATTTAAGTCAAGTAACCATAATCGACTATAAATAATATACAGTGGATCAAATGAAGAAGATGATTAATGCAAAAATCCATTGCTTCAAGTGAATATTTTAATACATGGATTATATAGAATATAGAAATTATATATAATATAGAAATATACTATAGAAATTTAAATAAAATTTTTATTGATAAAAAATGTAAATGACAATTATTACTGTATTTTATGTAATATTGGAATCAAAGACTTTGTCTTCAAATTCTAATAAAAACATTAATTTTTACTTCATTCTTACAAACTGACGAAATTTTATTTATGACATTCATTCTACTTAAAAAGTTCTTATGCTAGCAACAAAAAAAAAACAATCTCTGATAAATAATTAATAAATATTTTAGATGCGCGTTATCAGTACATCAAATTAAAATAGAGAACTTGCTAAGTTTTAATCTTAACGTATCTTTTTTTTTATGATACAATATATCAATTTTGCAAACAATTGTTTAACGCAATTGACATGTGATGTTACACATTTTTATTGAAACTAAATAATCACGTTTTAGTCATCTATACAATGTATAAAGTATTAATTTAATCAATTTAACTTTTATGAAGCACATATTAGTTGGTTTATACGTTATTATGTGTCTGATCAACATTCACATGGAAAAAGGTTGAATTAAGTAAATCTACTTGAGATTTGTGATTATGAAGAATTATACTGAAATACAAATGTCCATTTTGTATTTCTATTTTTATTTCTATTTTTTTTTTTTATTTTTTTTCTATTTTTTTCTATTTCTATTTTTATTTCTTTCAAAGTATTATCATCTAATCAATGATAAACTAATAACCGTTTATGCATTGATAATACCTATATGGAAACTTCGGTAGTTTTATAAACGTTAACAATCGACCAAATATTGGCGCTGTATTAGTTACTGAGTATCGGTACTGGCACAAGGTCAAAATGAAAACGCCAATATATTTCGTGCCTGTACTAGTTTACGATTTCTGTAACGGTGATCCAAGAATATAGTATTTAATTATTTTATTTTCTATGTATGACATATTACTGAAGTTTGAACATTACAGAAATAAATAAGAAAAGTAACATTTTCATAAAAAAGAAAAATAATATCAAAATCATTAAAACAATACTGAAATTATACAGAAAATAAATAATACAAACACTTTTGAAAAATCATCGTTCAAATTATACCAAGAGACCATATGTAATTCGAAAAGCATTCATTGTTCCTCGTGATATGTGTATAAATTGCGTTTTATTATAATCATGCAATACAATGTAAAGCAAAAACACTACCTATAAAACTTTTGGACAGAGGAAAAGCTTAACACGTTATACCATGTTAGAATATTTTTCTCTTAAACAAATTTAATCGAACCAAAAATCAACAGTTAAACGAGCTGTTTTAATTATGACTATAAGCAGTTATTCGGTAATGTTAATATCTTTAAAAGAAATAGATTCAGCATCTCGTACGTGCATTTCAATTGCGATCTGCCAAAAGACATATTGAAGTCAATTTGAAATCAACGTTTTGTCCCACGGACTCCAGGCGTCCATAATTTTGACTTATCTGAAGTACTCTCCAGCCGTACTGCGAATAAGACAATGATGAACACGAGCTTTTATTCGATTTCAACCAGGATGGGTTGTTCTTAGCACTTTTGCAGTGTCGGCAATCCTGTTCTAACGCAGTTGTAGAGTATACGATTTTTTTAGTTCATTTTATTTATTCCTTGGTAAGATACTTTCTCCTTCAATTTTCCCTGCCTTTTTCTTACCTCTGCGAAACTTTCGTCTATCAAATTTCACAATTACTTTTTTTACTTATCATTGATGCATTACAATGGATAAACGTACAAATAGTCGGGCTAATTTTCTAAACCATTTTGCGTAACATTTTACCGGAAAATTGATCCAAATCATCGGAATTTCGAACAGTCAGCTTTTTGTTTTTTACAAGGTCTTCGTAGTGAACTGTTTGAAATATATTTACGAACCTGTAAGTCACAATAATAAATATTACTATTATTACAATAAATTGATTCAACAAAATTATCAACAACATATAGGAGTTAGTAAATAACGAAGAATAAATCAATCATTGATTTTAATTAATCGGTAATTTTTGACAATGCTTTTCAACTGACTTTTTTGTTGATAATTTTATAATGGTATTGGTTTTCAATTTTCTCAGAAACTTAACTCAAAGCAATCAGCTTATACTACATCAGAGAATTCTCTCAACGGAAAAACAGATTACCATAAAACTCGCGTTTACTCCATAACAAAGCAGTTTAAACGCATCACGCGACATTTGACACAGGTCAGACGTACAGCGAAATGTTCGCATTAACGTCATTAGTTACGCTGCGAAATCGAGTTGTTAACTTTCGGAGTCCTCGTACCGTAATTATGGCATTAAGAGTTTTGCGGTCTTCTGCTGCACTGCCAATCCTTCGTGGCCTTTTATTTCCGTCACTTGAATCCAGTTTCCGGTATATTTACGAATTTTTACGCTCTAAAACGCTTATTTTTAACTCCTAATTAATTCCAGGAAGCGATGGAACGGCAAATATGAATACGATGTAGGAGATCAAACGTAAATATATTAATTATTATATATTTTAGCAATAACTTTAACGAGAATAACAATTTAAGAAATAATTTTTATCTCATTACTTATATAATAAATAAGTCTCAAAGTTATATAGATATTTATAATTAAATATTTCATAAAATAATTCATTTAGCTCAAGTAAACATTCTAATTAGTTATCGTTTAATTTTATAAGGCACATGCAAAGCTGAAATAAGGCAACCTTATTTAGATTAAAGTTATGAGGTACTAGAATGAAATATTTTATCATCAGTAAATCTAGAATAATCAACATTTGCGTGTATTTAATTTAGATTTTTAACAATTAAAATTATATAGATGCTTATAAGTGAAACTAACAATGACACGTATTAAAATTACATTAAGAAATGATGGAAGAAGGAAAGAAATGTTAATTTATAATAGTTTTTTAATAAAAATCCAATGTTTCATAAGGGTGAAAATTTCTATACAGAATGAAATGTTACTTAAAAGTACCTGGATCAATAGTGATGTTGGATCATTCCAGAAACAAATTTTAATAAAAATAGTAGGAATTTTTGTATCAAAAATAGTCATGTTTAATGGGATTATTTTAAATTTTACATCATTTTTCTTGTAAAATGTATATTTGTATCTCGATTGTTCCAAAATTATTTATGAAAGTAGCGAATTTTGAAATATATTTTTTTGACTGTAATAACTGAAAAATAGAATAAATATGGTTAATTTGATCATATTTTATGGTCAATAAATCTAAACTAAACATTTTATATTATAAATTAACAATTGTTAAAATAATTGTTTCTAAAATTAAACAACATGGATTAGTAGTTAAATATTTGCACGTTCATATCAACATTGAAACAGCAATAATTTTTGATAAACATGTTATACATGTTTTTCCTAATCGAATACTATATATCTATATCTGGTCAAGCTTATTAATGCTTACTAAGCAAAATGTTGTATTCTATCTAAATATAAAATTTAACTATTTTATGTATCTTAAAAATTATATGATATTAATTGAATTATTGATAAAACTATGTCTACTCTTCGGTTTATAATCGCAATACGCTGATCGTACTATTTTTTTCTATTTCTCTTCAATTACATTTTACTACAACCAACTGAATATAGTCGCAAGCAAAATTGATGGACGATCGACGAACTTCGGATTACAATGTAAATTTGCGATGATAATGACGGGTCCAATTATCACGCGACTTAATTAATTTCTGGACCGTGCATTTTTTTCATCCAATTCCGGCATCGACACGTCCGGACTGTTATTCCTAGGCTTCGTCGATTTGTTAAAAATCATCTCATCAGCGCCCATCTCGTTAGCAGCAGGCGATTCGCCGAGCCGTAAAACAGAGACCGTCTGGACTAAATTGAGCGAACGAAAAGCGTCGACCAATCGACGATGGAGTACAGCAGTGAGAAGACACTCGAGGACAGAAGAAGGGTTCGAGGGGCAGAAGAAAACGGGTGGGAAAACAGAGAAAGAGAGAAAAAGGAACGGAAATCGTGAATAGCCGGAGCGAGAGGGAGACCTCTCGAGAAAAGCACTTGGTTAGGTGAGAAGGGGCAGACGTCTCTAGGACGAAGCAAACAATTATGGGTCGACACCGTTCGCGAACCAAGACGGTGTCGAATGTCGTATCTTTTCGCCATTGCTTCTCCCTGCTTTTCCGTTGGTTACTTCGCCGACAAAGCTCTTTTTTTCCCTAACGTTCGCCGCAATAAGAGTGAAAAAATGTGACAACGTTGGCAAAAATATACAATTTTTTCCCTTGTAGTTTGGCCTGGCTGCGGACTCATTGTTTTACCTTCAACAAATTCAGTAAAAGAAAACAAACCTCTGTGCTTTATTTCTTAAGAAATTAACGCACATTAATTCTGTGTCTTTCATCATATTAATAATAAGATAAATAATTAAAGATAAACATAGTTATTATTTTCAGTAAAAAGAGAAAGCTGAATTACGAAGATTTTACTTTAGACATCAACATTGAAAGTTTTCTGTTATAAAAAAATAAAGTCACTAAATTGTACTTTATAAATTGTTTTACGCGTGCAATACTTTTTATTCTTTTATTTTTTCATTAACATTATTTATTAACAACCCGGAAGGATCTAAAAAAATGTTGAATTTTTTTAATTTACGAAGTAAAAAACTTGTCCTGTTACAGCGCAGCTCAAATCTGTCATTGTAACCAGGTGGATCTTTTGAGAAATAATATTTCAATTGACCTGATAAATAATATCATGTTAAAAGCAGTAATATCCATATGAAAATGTAAATCACCTATATACATTACATATGAGCCACACATTTATCATACAAACAATATAGATGTTATACAGGGGGTCATATTTTAATTTATCACCTGAAGTATCTCGGAGAATTCAAAATTGCATACGTGTGTGTGCAAATGAGTGTGCCATCGGCTTTAACATTCCGACACGCATGCGCACGCTTAATATGCTGATAAA
>JABFOX010002067.1:0-11924 GCA_022817665.1 Axea sp. ZL-2020 | reverse complement strand
AACTGAATGGACAAAACAAAAAACTGCAAACGAATTCTTTTAGTGCGAACTGTTACCTTGACAACGAGCATAAATTTGAAATTGTTTGATCGATAATTTACGAGATATCGATCACTACAGCCATCTATCGAAAAAATAATGGATTTATTTTTCCCCAAACTAATATAATCAATTAATTATAGAATCATCATGGAGTACTCATTATGACAAGATTATGACATTGTATTGACAAAATGCTAAAGTTTGTACATAGCAAAATTTCAGTTAATGTCTAACAAGAATTTAAATCATGATCATGATTCAGACTGGATTTATCTTCACTTATCGCTTCTACTCATTATCAGACTAAGCATTAAGTCATGTATTGGACTTAATGCTACACTAATGTCAAGTATTTTGCTAGAGTTGTGCCTGAAAATATATATAATTTTTGTAAATTTATTTAAAGTTTGTTTATTAAATAGTTGAAGTATGTAACTGATCGTTAAATAACCAACATACAAAAAACGGCAAAAATATTCTAGAGTAAACTTAAAATGTCAATATTAAAACCAAGTACAAAATGTTTTATAAATGTCTTTCAACGCGAACATTGATTTAAATCTATTATTAAATTAAATTCATTCATACGTACATTCATTTATTCAACATTTTGAAAGAACGCTGAGTACCTTTGGACTTACGAATAATAATAGCCTTTGGATGCAATGAAACCTTTCATTAATTCATTACTGCTTAAAAGTTAATTTTCACCGTATTAATGTATTGAGTTTGAAGAAACAAAGTTGATTTTCTTAAGCGAACAATTTGTTTAAAAACCAAATAATATATTATTTTCCTTGTATTTTTATTCATTAGAAACGCACAGTTCCACTTAGTCTTTCACGAAAACGTAAAAAGCGTCGAAATCAATTTCCATTCTTCTTCTACTCACGTCTTGAATTTTCAATTCAACCTTTCGATTTCTGGCAGGCTACAATTTCGATACGGTTTGTCTTTGGCGTGCCATGGGTCCGCATTGCGCACGCGTGTCTATGTCTAGTTAGTCACTTTTCCCGTCTACTTCTAGCTTTTAGGCGGAAGCTCGCAGATAGGCGCGTAGGGATTGCACGACGGGGATGGAACCTGCAGAAGCAGAGACGAAGGGTAGTTTTCGTGTTTTCGTTCGTGTCTCGGCCCTTCTCCTCTTCACCCTTCTAGCCCCCATGTCGCTTAAATTATGCGGCCTTGCGCCAGGCAGGCAAGCCTGCAGGTACGCGTTTATATATATTCCTCGTGTTCTCTTTCTTTTCGCTCCTTTTCATTCTGCGCATATTTTCTCTCTGTTCCATCTCTCCGGCCTCTTTGTCCTTTCGGCGGACTCTCCTTCTCGCGCACGAGTAAAGCTCATAGTGATTAATCTTGCCGGGAGCATTCCCGAAGGATACTTAGTCCTGATCTACGAGCGAGCTCCCGACTTGCTAACAGCTCTTTTTTCGCTCCGATCCGGTTCACCTTTTCACCGACGAACCACCTTTTGCGTCTACTTCAAAGAAGCAAGATTCTTCAGATTCGGCGACCGATACTTTTCATTAATATTGTTTCGAATACGTCATACTTGAATTTCTTTTACTCTTTTCGCGATTGAAATCATTTGTTGCATTTGTATCCAGAAAGTTGTATCAGCAGCAAGTATTATATGTATGATTTTATTAAAACTGCATTTCAAACGGTAGACTCTTCAAAATATTTCATTCGAATCATGAGCGAAATGAAATGCATTAATGTATCGATCATTTTTGTAGAACTCGACATCCGCGGATGTTTTGCAGAGGAATGCTTTAAATAAAACGTGGTTGCAGATGAGAGAGCGTTACTAGATTTCCAGTTAGGAATGCAATTAAGATGCTCTGCTATGACTGTAATGATAACGGAAGACGATACTTTGGTTAAATGAGAAATTCATCTATCGCCGACTGCCGTCCGTATATCTGTCAGATTTCGTTCGGAAATTCAACGGATTGGAATTTTATGGCTTTATGACTGCTTTTTTGCCATTTCCTCAACTATTCGTTACGGTAATTTTCGAAAACAATTATGTGTTTCATAAATTAGACCTCGTCGTCGTGTATTGTGCGAAGCTCATTTGCTCCGCTTAATAATTCTATTACGTACATGTTACGATAACATCGCATTCGCGCGAATCATAATTCTGTTGAATATGGAAAAGCTCGTGTGTGAAGGCGTTGCGGCGTGTAAAATATATGGACAAATAAATTTTGCAGGAGCACCGAAATAAATGTGGGTCGTAATTATGAAGACGTTACTAACGTGCTTGATTAATAGCTAATGAACAAATCATCGAGATTGAATGTTGAGAGACGCATTAGAAAGGTTGCGTCGTCATTTGCATACATACATACTCGTATATGGCTCGCAAATATAATTTCGATATTGTACGTACACTATCATGATCACAATTCTGTATTCTACGTTGTTCAAATTCGCCGAGGCTTGGGAAACTATGATGATGGACTTTCATTAGTCATACGGCAATGAATGAATGATCCTCTGTGTTTCTGTGCGGTTAAATAATTTAAGAGGTAATTATGAATTCAATTTTGTTATACGTTCGAATGTCGCCATAGCGAAACGCTTTATAACGCAAAAACAGCAATCGTTTCATTATCAAGATTCATTAAGAGATGGGAAAACAGGCTTGAATTTAATTGTCTGTAATGCGCCGGTACCCGGAAATGAGGCTTTATCGTTTGTCCGATCGGAATGCAAATGCGAACTTCTTTTCTACGGCTTATCAGCTGCAAGTTCTTACACTGTGGTTTTGTCACCGCAACGCTCAGTGAATCACGCTCGGTGGAAAAAGTAACGTGACGATGCGAAAAAACGACTTTTTAATTGCTTCCGGTATTAAGGTCAGGTGATAGAGTAGTGGGTGTTACAAGAGATAAGAATCTGGGACAGTTGAATTTCGTAGATGTTCCAATTTAAAATAAAATGCGGAAACTTAAAATGCCTTGTTAATTAAAATATTCGATTTCAAACTCTCTCTCTCGCTCTCACTCTCTGTCTTATAAATATACTCTTAGCGTAAAATTGTAATCGTTTTATTAGTAGAAAATGGCTTTGAATATAGAAATAAAAACAAAATGAACAATAAACAAAGAAATATTAGACTGCTCGTTTTTTATTTATCTCTTAAGCTTGTGTATTAAATTTTTGCTTATTGGACACAAACACGACTAAAATATTAAATCCAAAAATGTTATTTTTAAGAGTGTTCGTTGGAAATTATATGACACAATATTTTTGTGCGATGCAAAATAGTTCATTTAATTCAGTGCTCTACCATAAAAAATGACCATATTTAATTAGTCTCGCAAAAGATTTGAGAAACGGTAACAGCGCACAGTTGAAATAGTTGAACAATGTCGAAAGCCCGAGGCCTTCTTCATTTATGCACGCATCAACCATACGAACGAAGACTACTTCAATTTATGGCACATAAACTCGACCGGTTCGAATTTTACAAGGTAGGGAGTCACGATAGTCTCGACTACAGTCGATCGTGCAAAGCAAGAAATTGCGCGAAAAAACTGTAGGCTTTGCTCTAGAAAACGTTCGAGAATGTCCGGAATATTTAATGAATGGTGAGATTTAGAAAATCTATGACATATATTGCTGATGAATGTTTCATTATTTAATGAATGAAGTTATAATCGAAAATGTTAATATTAATAAATACTACCAATTCGTTAATTTAACGTTCTCCTCGTAACAAGCATAATGGCATTTGAAATGATTAAAATTGTTAGATCATGTTTACATATTCATATTTTAAACAATGAACCATCCACCCGACTTGCCTTAAGTATTACGCGATAAATTCCACTCAGCATTTATTTTCAACGAAACTCAATAATTTTTGTAATCTCATGCATACAAGGAAATCGTGTTCTGGGAATTTTAGTAGGACTATCCATACGAAGAATCAAACGGATGATTCTGAGTTATTCATTAATACTGTTTTCACGTAATTAAGCAGAGCAGCCAACTCCCGTTTATACCTATTAATAGAGGTTACTTACGCACAGTCACATATAGCGTAGTCTTCGCATGCACATCTGATATATGTACGTACAGAGACACAGCTTGCAGAGGTAGACGACCATATTCATCACCATATCGTGCCCGATGAACAAATATATACTCCCCAGCTCTCCGACTGTTATTATAAGCAGGGCTTCTTCGTTGTTCCACTCGAGTGTCTTCTTACCATTTCGAGTGTGAGGAATATAAAATCGGACGTTGACTTAGTCTTAAGTTTGCATGAAGAACAAAGGGACACAAATCTCACGCATAAGTGAACTAGGAAGAACATTATCATAAAGTTACGCTGACCGTGAAATCAATTATTTTAAATTTCGTGACACGTAGCGAATGTACAGATACTATATCTATCTCCGTCATTTTTCTGCCCTATCGGGTAGCGTGAACTTTTTTCACTTTTTCGGGTGCCACCGTGAGACCATTCGCAATTCCTTGTATTCTTTACTCGTGAGCTATTCTTTTGAGCGTTTGAATAAACAAGTCGAAGCTGTTATTTTCCTCGCTCTAGACGATGTGTCTGCACGCGAGTGCAAGCTTCTTTCCTTAGTGTCTGTGTTCGCGTACTTTTTCAACTCTTAAATAAACGAATACCTCTTTTCACTGATAGACGAGTTTCACCGGAATTGGATGCGTTTTACGCTCGTTCCTTTTTCTCATTCCTTATTCAGCTTCGTTTTATTTCTTGAAGGAAACACATTAAACAATCGACGCAATGGTCGTACACCGTGGTGATTTATTCAGTCTGTTAACCAGTAAAAAAGCTTGTCAATTAGTTTTTTGCCAAATTGACGGACTCGTTGATAATAACTTCACGCAAATGTGATAAAGCAACTGTTTCGCGGGGATTTTTATCGCTGTGGAAAATGAGAGCATTGATCAGGAAGCATATTACACGACATGCGATTTTTTTTCGCACACATAGCGTAATCGTGGAACTCGTAAGCCCGTCCTCGGAGTCTCCGAGCAGCAGTTCGCTTTTAAATCATTCCAGTCGCGATCGTTACGAAAATACCTCGAGAATTCGGAAGTAAGCTGCCGTTCGTCTCCGGTCCTTTACAATCGTATGGTTACCAATATACACGCCTATGTGAAATGTCCCAAATATTCCTGAATTCAACGGGACAAGTGGGCGGTCCTGGCCCAAGTCCAGTAGTACTTTTCGGCTTGAATTGCAACGTACCGAAGGATGAAAAATATTCACCCCTCAGGCAGGTTTTTTTTCTCTGCGTCAATTCGGATTCAGAAGAACCTGTACTCGTTACAAGGAAAGTTTTTACAACCGCTCAACGAATTTTCGATCCTGGTAAATAATTGTTCCTGGTTTTTTGTATCGGAAGCTGTTTTGTAGAGATTAACAAAATGATACTGATAATACATTTATGTAATTTTTCTGGATCGTAGAAGTATTGTAATTAATGATAGTGCACTGATAAGGACGTCGAAGATAAAAGAACCAAACAGTCCGGTAATAATGAAAATAGGTGTGGTGGCGAACCAATCGAAACCACTTGCTCAGACTAATAAGACGTACCGATATTCCATATTTTTTTCATTCAACGTAAAGTAGAACTAATTCAAAATGAAGTCTAAATGACATCAAGTTGTATCGAAATTGCGCTGCTATGTACCATACAACAGGCTAAGAAGTTTTTGTCAAATTGCTCAATAGTTAATATATTGCTCGGTGCGTGCTGTTTTAGAGAAAGCTATTTAACTCCGTTTCCTGTGATTAAAATTTAGTAGAAAATGAATCAGCTGAAAGTACAAAAGTCGAGTCGGACTTTGTCGTTAGGAATCTCACCCTGTGGGTCGTATGTGGTCATCATTTGAGGTGGATAAAAAGTTGGTCACACTTTGAAGATTTGTTTTTGTAAAAATAACCGTAACTGCATTTGACGACGGAGTCGCAAGTTTTTTACTTACAAACTGCAGCTGAGAAAGAAAAAAGTAAATAGCAGCTCAAATACGCAACAACTCAAGTGAATAATTATCGAGTTCGCGTAGATAAACACAAAACTGAAAGGCACCTAGAAAACTTTTAATAGGTTACTTAGTCGACGCTTATTAAAATATATAACGAGTTTTTTGAAGTTTCTTTTCTCTTCTGTTTTTCTTTAATTGTTATACTAACTTTTTATAATTTTTCTTTCTTTTTTTTTACTTTTTATTTATTTTTTTTTTTTTTTTTTATTTTTTTTTTTTTTTTTGTTAACACAACACGAATTATTAAGAATTGCGGTTGATTCGTACGCCGTATTTGCTGAAAATTGCTTTACGGAAAATTGAAATTACAACGAGCATTGAGGCTTGCTGAATGCAAATGATGCTTAAAGGAAGATAGCCGACGTCAGGATGTATTTCGAAATTTTGGAAGACTGCCATTGCCACACGAAAATGAGACATTTCTAAACTTTTCTCGTTATGCTCAAAATATAATAACAAAGGTGATAATAATGCGGTATTGTGCGAGGATGGCATTAAGATATATGTGCCCATTTGCCACCAAAACCACTTTGTTATTTCAAATCTAAATCTAGATGCCATTAATCAAATATAATTAATTGCGTACACCGATCGAAAGTAATTGTTACACAATTAAAAATAAATTATGTGTTACTTCATCCTCATATTGTCATTAAGAATATACATCATTGTGTAATTTTTCCAACATAACTCGATGAACATGATTGGAAATATTCTTTAAAGTACTTCCATCATTCGCTATAAAAATTCAAAGTATATTTTTGTTAATTGCATTTCATGTAATTGGAGTTGAGTTGGAAATTTAACGATGCTTCGTTAAATCCTAGAGCGCAACACGACAAGGATTCGAAAGGTCGCTTGCCATGTCGAACACACCCGCTACCGATATTGGATCCACCTCGAAACGAGAATTTCTCGTAGATAGGTACCTACAGTACTGTAGAAAAGGTATGGCTTTTGGATGGCAGCCCAATCGTAGCCACATTTCCTCTCGTCCAGGGACCATAGCTTCGGATTTATTTTCGTACGGCGAAAAACGAAAATACTCTTTACGTTATTACGTTTATTAAATTGAACGTCTCTTACTTGTCGCGTAGGACACGATAGGTATCAAGGCTTTATAGCTGAAGAGAAGGCGTGGCTGGCAGAGTTCCAGGCGGCAGAAACTCTTTTCCCAAAATGAACTTCAGATACCCAAATCGAATATATGTAATAAACATAACATGCACATTCGTTTAATTTGTTCGCTCGTGCAACTTTTGTCTCGTGTACGTTTAGCCGTTATGCACCGTGTGAGCAATGACATTTATTATTTTACTTTAATAGCACTCTCTTCACGACCTGAGAAAACGACGTTAATCGCAGTTATAAATGAATAAATTAGTCGACGTTATGTACATCCCCGTTAAAGTGCAAAAGACTTGAGACTTCGCGATCTAAATGTCTCGGACGTTAACGTCGATAAACGAACGCAAAAAGTGATTCTGTATGCGATCTATATATCTGTCGTTTCGATGCAAGAATCTCCGAGTCGATCGTATTTACAAAGTAATGGCCTTTTGGCGTCTCTCGCAGACTTCGGAATACAGACTTGCGGCACTTGAATTTTATTTACTCTTTGGTGGACTGCTGAATTTACTTGGTGCTTAGAAAGTTGGCTGTCCGTAGTATGCATGTACATTTACAAGAAAGATGTCGAAAACGATTTACATCCAACGTCGGTATTGAGGGAACGTATTTCCTGATTTGAATTGCGCGGATTGCAATAGCTGAAATGATGAGCGAACGTTTTTCGAGTTCGACCTTGACCAACGCATCATTAATCAGGTGGATGGATGTTTTTTTTTTTTTTTTTTGTATTCTTCTTGCTTCCAGTGAGTCAATTTATGCGCGATTTTTTTATGTAAAATGCAGTATTTTGATTAAGAATGAATCATTTCATCGGGAACTAATTATAATATTGCCATGGAGATAACACAGGTAAAATGTGAAATTGATACAAGTAAAGATTTCATTACAGTGAGGGTGTATGCACATATTATAATACACTGGGAAAATGAAACTGCGAATTTTACTACTCGTTCCACTTACGCCTTTTAATGCATGTATATAGCGCGATAGTACTTTGGTCGTTGCACGAGAATGATTATAAATCTAATTAGTTATTCGCAGCCAATTAGAAAATTATGTTTTAATTAAGACGAACGAGCTATAATAGTCTGCTTCAATGGCCAAGAACTAGAGACACCATCATTTACTATTCATTTTCTGATATGATATATACACGTACGTACTAATATGTGAAAATGTTTTGAAATTTTGGATGTCTGTTTTAAATTTTGTTCAAATGTACGAGATATGAAACTTCATGTGAATTTGCCAGATGATAACTATTGATATCGGGATTTAAGTTCACTTAAAATTGCCAAAGCTCTTTGCAATATATGCACACGAACGCGATGAACGTCCTTGTTTGTTATTTCATAAAATTCATTGGAAACTTCTCATTATGAATTCTGATAATCGCCTTTATTCCCTCGTAATTATCATAATTCACTCTGCTGATAGACTTTTATTTTGAAATTGCACTTTTATAATGTTTGCTAAAAAGGGTTTATCATATTATGTATTTCGAATTTGCATTTAAAGGTAGACAATTCAAATGAATAAATATACTACAATTAATATCAATAAATCTGGAGCTAAAAATGCATAGATTAAACAGCACTGCACCTTATATAATAAATAATCTCAGAGCTTGTTACAGTCTTTATCAGAAGTATAATTTTCCAGTTTTTCCAAGAGCTGTTCACACAACTGTAACGTTATTTTAACATAAAATCAGGGCGATATGGTTCAGGACACGAACAAACATATAACCTTATCGCAAGGGCAGCTTGTAGAGAATGAAAAATTTCCTCGTAACGGTCTTACTTGAATAGGCAAACGAAAAAACGAGGACTAAAACTGCCGGTAAAAAAGATCTCTGCTTGACGTTGACTTTGTCAATTGCCGAGCTTTTAAAGTACATCTTTGCAGCTTATCCAACGTTGCACTTTAATTTAAAAGCGAACGCTAGCGCGTAAACTGGAACCCTTCCGGTCGATTACAAGAAGGAACAAGTCTTTCTCGAAGAGTGTATGTGCCCTGCTCTTGTATACCTTATCCCAGCGTTTATTTAATACATTTATGTTCTTGCAGCGACCGCAGGGGCATGTACATAAATTCAGCCTACCCCCGGTCGACTTTATATTACCCGACATCTCTTAGGCCAACTGTGGCCAACCGACTCAACTATCCCGATGCGTCGAGCCCAAGTAAACAACTTTGACCCTACCGCATGACCTAGAAAGGTACTTTTAGGTACCTTCTATACTTAGATAAGCGACCATTTAAATGGACGACAGTCATATGTTGCGGACAATGTACAGTTATTAAATAGGCAACTTGGAAGCAAATGCTGCTTATATATTCCAAGTAGCTCTAATTAATGTTCGGATTTCCTATATAATAAAATAATTATTATTTTATTATTCTTTTGCCAACAATAATATGGAACTTGTTCTACGAACAGTTTAAATGCTAAAGTAAAAATAATTGTACGAATGTCTTGCTACAAATTAAAATCTACCATAGAAATTAAATTTAAGATTGAATCTAACAATATATTTCATATGTGTTTACCTTAATTAATACAGCATTAATATGAATTTATTCCTTATATTAGTATTAATGATAATTCAATAATATTACAATTTATTTATAACTCTATGCTTTAGAGCAATAAAAGGTAAGAAAATAATAAGAAAAAAATTTTTTTAATAAATGCAAGAGTAAAAATATACTTTTAATGGTATACATTTAAATATTAACAATTTTCTTACTTGGAAGAAATGTGAAAACTTATTCAAATTTTTTATCTCTTGTATTTTGTTACTTTGTAATTATAATAATTGCAAAGTTTTTGAAGTTATTACAGAGAATGCAAATTTACTATTTATAGTTAATTTAAAAATCAAACATACTTAATTTTACTATATAACGGTTCAACGACATCGGTATTTTATACACATATATATATTTGTAGTTATTTTATTGTAAATTATTACAAAATGTTTCCCTGAATATATCTGTTTATATCTCTTATTATTACTTTAAAGAACTTAAAAAGTTACTTCAGATACAGTGACAAAGAAGGACATTTTTTTCAATTAAATGACTTAAATGCAATGCTTTTTCTCATTAATTGTATATGTAAAAAGCAGTTTTACTAATATTTGGTCACATTGAATCGTTTTTGGAAATCAGATGCTTAAAATAATGTCAATATTGAAATGAAAAGTAAAACATTGAAATGAAACGTAACATTATTTATTAGCTTTGCGATTAAAAAATTGTTTTCAATGTTGAATATGTATATTAATAGTTTATAAATTTGAAAATAATAAAAATAAGAACAGAAAATATAGCGCCAATATAAGTGAAAAATTAAAGCACATTAAAGTAAAGGGGAAGCTATATGAATTCGTCGCAGTGTCAAGAGATATCTTTGGGCAGTGGTCAGAACATGACACAAGCAATTGGGAAGTTATGGTTCAATTCCTGACATAGACAACGTGTGGATGTTTTAAATTCAACGGCGCATACTTTCAATAAAAATATTATTTTTGCTGAACTTTGCAGATTCGTAAATTATACACAAAATTTTGTTATAACAATAAATAAAATAATTTCTACTTTAATAACTTAATATACAGAAATTGTGAAAATACATTATCTCTGTTTAAATTTCTACATTCTCAGCAACTTGATTTCTAGTTTAAAGACATAAGTAATATCTTCATCAAATAAGTTAACCAAAGTTCTGCAAAATTATAAATTTAATTATATTTCTTATCATTTAAATTAAGTTTATCAATTGAATTTCAATACCATTTAATTTTTCATCACAGATTTATCAGTTGCATTTCAATGATTAAGTAACGCTTTCTTCTAAAGCCTTATAATAGTTGGCTTTGAGTTTTCAAACCGTTCACAAATGAATGATGTAAGTTTGCTTTAAAATTATTGTTAACGTCGATTCCATATACGGAAAAGTATAAATTATTAGGTATGAAAGCTACGATATAACAATAACAGCATTATGCATTTGGTTTCTTTTTTTATTGATACACCGTACACTTTATAGATCAAGACATGGCTTGGTATACAATTACAGATAACTGTTTATTATGTTATATTGTATTAATGCAAAATAAGCATTTTATTAATATAACATATAACATTCGTTACAGTTAATGTACACTCAGAGAAGTAAGAATGGCAAAAAATTCAAATACGCAGCATTCAATTACATTAACTGTTTTATTTTATTTATTGAATATTGATAAAAAATAATACTATTTTCATATTTACTAAATTTCGTGTAAACAGTTACTGCATAATATCCCAATATTTTCTATATCGTTACCATTGGTTTTTGTTATCCCGAAATAAAATAAATAAAACTTTTTTTAATAATTATTTTTATTTAACAGTGGCTTAAATTATTTCATTCACAACGTATTAAATAGCAATACTTCAACTGATGTACCCGTTGGAAGAATATTTCTTTACGACGGAAAATATCTAAGCTGAAATTTTTCTCTTATTATAAATTTGAATATTCATATTTATAAAACATATATTTGTAAGTAAACTATTATTAAAGTGTATAAATTTACATTTTATTTGTAATTTAATACATTTTATTTGTAATGAAATAAATGTATTATAATTTTCATTATTTTTCAATTTGGTTTAATATTACATAAACCGACGATTTAATTAAGATT
>JABFOX010002066.1:0-11922 GCA_022817665.1 Axea sp. ZL-2020 | reverse complement strand
TCTAAAACAATTATTTGTATTTTATGGTTATTCTACATATTTTATCATTATAAAACAGTACAAAACATAATAACATCGTACATTTTATAATAGAATATTGTAATTTCAGATCGCAAAAAACAGAAAAATAACCATTTTTTATGAATTAGTATATAATTATATTTTATGATCAATTTACATGGCTACAATATATTTATGAAAATGCTAAAAATGAATTTTAATGAAAAATTTAATTGTTCATTACGATGAAACAAAACTTTAATTTTGTATCACTGAATCAGTTACATTATGATAAGTTTTTAATATTTAACATTAGACAAATAAATCATAGATAAAAGTATACATATATATATGAACTAGAATTAAGTATTATGAACAATATTGTAACATCATTTTTACAGTTTACAATATCGCATTATAAATAAATAAAGAATTTTAATTAAAAAAATTTGTTTAATGCAATATTTCATTAAATCACTGATCTGTCACTTATACGATCCTATAAAATTCTATAGCTAAACGTTCTTTTACATCCCTGATTACATATTTGAATTTAAATTATTAAAACGTATAATGTAAAACCAAATATGACTAATCATAAATTACGAATTAAGCATAATAATAATTATTAAATAATGATTTTTAGGTTACTGTAGTAGAATCGTAATTCTGCTTTAATGTAGTTTAAAATTAATTTATCTATATTAATTGAAATTATAAAGTAATATGATATATAAAGATATAAAATAAAGTAAAATTTACATATAAGTAAAAGCCATAATACAAAATTAACATAAAATTATGAAAATTAATCATTCTGATCTAAAATAAAAAATAATATAATACTTTGCAAACATGCTTTACTATTGTTTTTTATTGTTTTTATAATTATTACGTAGATGAATCAATTTCAATCAAAAAATAAAATATATAAAACTGCTTAATTGTTTAACATTTGATAATCTAACTTCAGAATTTTATTTATTAAACAAACTTAATAATTCTCCAAATGTGAATTTTCATAGAAATTTAAGTAGTTCTCAAATTTTATTTACCATATTCAGTCTACCATATGTAATTTTTATAATATATTTTCAGATTTATAAATTGTAAAATTTTTGTGATGAATTTTTTTACTATTGATTTAAATGTAACAGTTACATAAAAAAATACATAATTTAATGATCAATTAAACTAATTATTTATTCTGTATATTTTACAGTTTGTTATTCACTAAATTTTATCGTAACATTTCGATCCGTGTACGCAAGCCCATTTCAAATATTTATAAAAAATGTAAAATATATAAATTACTGAAAAACATAATATACGTATAAAAAATGTTCATGTAATATCTATATAAATTAAAATAAAACGTAATACACATTACAATCATAATATTTATAAAATGAATATTCGGTTTAATTGACGATTAAATTAAATAATATCACTTTCAAATACTAGCAATGCAAACAAAACGTGGTCGTTATGTCTGAATATAAAAAATTTCTGGATTATATTAAACAAAACCTTAACGAATTTCTATATAAAATCTTTGTAAAATGAATCAAGACGACACATTCTTGCTCCAAAAATTAACAAAAAGTATACCTCTGAGACACTTGAAAAATATAGTCGAAATTTAAGTTATAAGACGTTGCAAAATAATTAGATAAACCAAAAATTAAACAAAAAATTATTTAATTTGTAAAATATAATTTTGAATATAGAAATTAATGATTTCCATATGCAAGAGTAATTATTAGTTAAAATGTAAATTGGAATGTCATATTAAAAAAGATAGTAGATGAATTTTACACTACACCTTCAATTAAATTGCTAATGTAAACAAAAATAAACAAACTTTTAAGAATTTCACATAAACGCAAAATTATATTTTAGTTTACATTCTTGATATGTTATTTTTACATTCTTCACCAAGTTTTTAATGTGATCAAACTGGGAAATCAATTCAGAATTAATAGTAATCGTAAGAGATATACTATAATTATAGCACAATGCAATAAGCTCAACAAACAACTGAAATACATTCCTTTTTTCTACAAAAAGTTACAAAATTTCATGTTCACTAACAATATCCGATTAGAAACTTCTTTCTTACTACATCTTACAAAAGAAATATAGCTCTGGTCGTTGAAAATACAAAATATTAAGGAAATTAACAATATGTCAAATGATGATTAATATATTTTGTAAATATAAATATTAAAACCAAAATTCTCTTTTTTAATAAAGTCGTATAAATTTTTAAATGTTGCAAAACTAAAATACAATGATAAAGAAAGAATCGTCTTGTATTACAGTACGACTGAAAATAAGATTTTGACGTCCTTCCATCATGCTAAATTTTCATAAATGTTGTCAAGATATTTTTTCACATATGTTTCTGTATTATACTTTGAAAGCAATACCATACTCAAACACCGTAAAATGAACTTTTTAAATTATGAATAAAATAATACATGCTAATGTTCTATAATGGCTAAGAGAAGTATCGACTTTATACTTTTTCGTAAAGTTCTTTTCCACTGTCTTCTGCTTCTTGAAAATAATAGGATAATTTGTTCGATGTAATGTACCAGTCGTAAGTAAGCTACCGTGTCTGTATTTTTTCGTAAATTGAGACTGGTAGACAAACTTACAATGTAAAACTGTCATTTCAGCGGACTAAACATTTTTCTTTATGTTATATAACGAATGAATTGTATAATTTGTTCTGCTATTATTTAACCATTTATGAGACTGTTGCAACGTCTTACTAAATTTAAAAATATGGTACCTCAGTTAACATTTTAGTGGTCAATAACTTTTTTTCAGCGAAAATGTCACATAAAATAATCTTATTTCGCCTATTAAACTTGCACTCTTAAAAAATATCTGCTTACTATAGGATTAAATTTCTTTATAGGTATTTATTTTATTAAATAGCAATATTTTTATCGGATAATATAAACCTTTTATGTACAAAGAAAGTGCGCATTGTATATGTAAATTTATCTACAAAAATTAAACCTACTAAAACAAAAAATAACACTCACAAAATTATATGGTCATTTTAAAATTAAAATTATTGTATTTACCATTTCATTTGTAATAAGAGTTTAAATCTAAGCGTAAAATAAACTTTAAATTTATTAGTAATAATTGGGAAAAAACTTTATTAATTTTAAAGGTAGTTACAATGTTAGAGATCATTATCTTATACGAGACATTTGAGTAATAATATATATAGTTGTATGTATTTTTAATTGCTTTAATATTTCTGAAAATAAATTAAAAAATCTCATTTTCACGCGTTACTCCTTACTCTCTTATGTTTAACATACATAATCACCAAACTATATAAATTCTCAAAATAATTCCATTAATTTAAAGTACCATTACTTTTTAATAGATAATAAAACATATTTTTATAACGTGTAGTTCTAGTCCACGCTACATTCTTCAATAGTAGTATAACATTATTGTACGGATATTACATGAGGATAAAGTTGTTCTTTAATTGATAAAAACCATGATAATTTTTATAATACTCGTTGTCTCTTAATTTTAAAATTATTCATTTATATTAAAGTGTACAAATAATTTGTCTACATTTTCACTATTATTATTTATTAGTTATAATTAAAAAATAATGTTATTTCAAAATAGAACGAAACTGCTGAAAAAAATTCTATTTTTGCATTAAGAATAATAGAATACCAATATTAAAAGAAAAAAGAGAGATCGAAAAAGTCGACTGAGAATGTCATTTCATCTCAACTTTATTACATTCACATTTCAATGATAATTTAATTTTATTACTCCTCCATCTTTTTCAGCGTACCGAAAAACTTTACTATATCAAAGTTCCACAAAATACTACGTCAGTTTTAGCAAAAAATTTTCCTGTAATGATGCTGATAATGCACTGTCAAAATTACACCACTTCGTAAATTTCAATAGCCGAATCCATTCTTTAAACAAACAATCAAAATTAATTTAAATTAGTAGTTTTCAACAAACAAATAATTAACATTTTTAATACAATATTCTATTCAGTGTTAAGATATATTGAGATTTTATTCCAATAATTATCGTTATTCTTCTAGCTCTCTTTCATTTACAGAAATGAATTAAGCATTGAAGTTAAGACACATGAAGTACCTATTGTTCAAACATTAACAAAGCATATTTAGTTAAATAAAAAAACAAATACTATGTTTATGAATAAAATGAAATTTGGATAATTTATTTAATGACGATTGTGTATGTTTAATAATTTATTCAATTATCGTAGAAGAAATGTCGAGTAGCAATTTAAATTACAAATTGTTCACCAGTTATAAATAATGGTACCACGACAACAAATTACAATCAAATAAGCACAATTCATGAACGCGTCGTAATTCATTCGCTCCGTTGTGTTTGTAATAACGCACGCGCTTCAAGACATTTCGACCGCATGAATTTCGCGAACTGTCGTATGATACGGTTATTTTCATTTCGTTAATTTCCATTATAAGCCCACGCCACAGTTATCTGCTAAGTAGGACATCATATGGAATGCACGTATTCATTATAATCCATTATTTATTTGTTTGTTACATATGAACCACAATAATTTTGCCTCACATCCAGCAATACCAGTAATTACAGTTTTTATGATAAAAAACAATTGCGCCAAACGAGAGTAGATGATCATTGTTGCTTCAAACTACAAATTGGCCTCTATTCCTCTACAATGTACGGTATAAAAAGTCTGGGCGCGGTCAAATATCTCGAAAAGTAGACAAGCAATCAAAAAATAACAAATGTTTAGTATTTTCCAAAAAACTATCCAATGACAACAAACTTCACTTCCCAAACACTACTGCCAATTTTTTAAGCATAAGCTCTATTTTATAATTATCATTTATTGCCATAATTCCAAGGAAGTAAAGCCAAGAAATCTAAAGATCTCTCTCAATTTAATGGTGAAACATGATAATTTTAACCTGTTATAAGTTTCGATTAAAATATTATTCAACAAAATTAATTGGATAAGTTTTTAAAATATTAAACACGTATTTTTTGTCTTTTATCTAATGTGTATTTCTCGAGATATTTGACAGTATCTAAACTTCTGTATACTTTGTATATCAAACGCAATGAATAAATAATTCTTTAGCATTACAGAAAATTTTCATTTCTGAGCATTACCTATCAAATACAGAAAAATTAAACATGATAAACATATCGTTTTTTTTCTTCTCGCAAAGCTTGTGATTATGACTGTATAAACATCGTAGCTTCAAGTAAAGAATAGTTCTGTTGATTATACAAATTGTTTATTGAATTAACAACAAATTTATTAACTCAAGTAAACATTTAGTAAAATTAAAATTTTGTAATTAAATGAAAAGTTCTCTGCGTGCATTTTCTTAGTTTTTGTCAGCATTTGTTTATTTATTATTCCTATTGTCTAATTACGGGACAAAGGCAGTTTTACAAGAAGCTTAATGCATCATTGTGTAGCATGTTCGTTTGATTAATGAATTTATATATATAGTAAATAAAAGAATCACAAACTGCTTGGCATTAATGTTACATGATTATAGTTTTTTTATAGGAATAAATGAAAGACAAATTCTGTTAAACATATGATTTCTTTCCAAAAATTATTTCATATTACTCATAAAAAAGAAGCATAAACTAACGTTCAGTTATGATATATGTATAATCACAAATAATTAATGTATTACTTCATATTAATGTTTGTGACTCTGTATATCAATATTATAATTTATTAAATATCTTTAAAATGTTTTCATCATGTTGCATACAAATCAGGTTTTACTTCGTCTAAAAAAAGGATGCAATGATACCAAAAAAGTAAAATATACCAATGAAACGGAAGTTGTTGACACAATTTCGTTTATCTTAAATAAATAATACGGATGTAGTAAAAAACTACTTCAAAATAAATTGTATAAAAAATGAATTATACTATTATCATTTTTTTTCTTCCACAGCATTCCATACAATAATTCTGATATTTTTCCAGTGAAAACGAAAAACATTTTAACCAAATATTCTGATCAAACAAAAGATCGTTAATGAAAACAGTCCTTATTATTCAACTGATTTCGTTGGATTAAACGAATTGAAAATTAGGTAGTTCATTGGGTTTATCCGATAAGTCGAAGTCTGCTTAAGGATTACATACTTTAATACCAAATTCACCAAAATGAAGATAGAAAAAAGGATGGCTTTGAAACCAATTTTTAAACAGCGAGACAAACAAAATATTCACTTCTAAATTATGGACTTAGTGATTCCAAATTCCTGAAAAATATATTTGCATTAACATGAATACTACATTTTCGACAACATATGTAACGTGCAAATTTCATTTCGCGATACATGTAACGTGCAAGTGCACTAATAATTTAATAAATGTCTTATTGAAACGTCATCAATGTTGCTATTTATTAACGATTGGATAGATTGTATAATGCATGACAATCAATTCAAATAAAGACATACTGTTTAAACGAAAAGCATTAACCGAATAATACTATAATTAACGAGCTGATTTCATTTAATAACCCTTTGTATTTAACGTGTTCATTAGTTTGAAAATAAATTTGACAAATGTAAAATAATAAATATATTGAAAATAATTACAATCAACAAGTAATTTTTGTTTTAATTTTGTAAAATAAAAATTAATTTTGTAAAATTAAATATCGCTATTTAGCAGACATAAGTTGACAAAAAAATTTTAGCGAAAATAAACTATTTAGTAAAACATATTTAGCAAAAATGATTACGTATATGTTTTTCAACACTGCTTAGCTATTTTTACTTCGTTATATATAATTAAGGAAACAACTTTGTAAACACCGGTTAACCCAGTAATTAGCTACCATGCCACTTTGTGGTAGGTGGAATCGTGAATTAAAATGGGTGGTTCGCGAGTTTTTTTAATTAATGTAATAAATGCTTCCAACGGGAAAACGCGCGGTAAAAAATATTGACAATTTATGAAAAATATTCAAAATGTACTACAATCAATATTTTTAATCTTGATTTCGACCAATTTTAAATTAACTTTCAAAAATGATAGCACAATAATTAAATTCGATTCTTCTTAAATATAAATCAAATACACGCAAATATATAATGTACACGTTGAATAAGATTCTACGAAAATATACTATTTTTCAAAATAATTTAATGTTGTTTTTAAATTGAGAAACATTACTGCTAGTAATGGTGAAAGTTTATAAAAATGAGTTGCTTTTACAATTAGATAAGTTAAATTTTGCTGTTATTAATAATAAAATTTATAATGTTTAAAAACATAACATTGCAATGCTATGATAAATATTCCAAAGGTATATTTAATTGTCCATTCTTTTAAGAATAATGACAATAATAATAATGCGGAAACGATTGAATGATCTAACTCTCCGAACACTAATCTCTGTCAAAGCCTCCATCCTAGTCATATGAATTTTAGAACGGTTTCAAACCTGCATTCTTCAAGAGAATTAAAAGGCCCGTTACTATAAATAACGATATTTGTAAACATATTCTCGATATTAAATAATTTGCAATTTAGATGTATAATTTTAAAAAGCAGTTTCTGATGGCAGTATACCTCACCAATACGCCAACCAAATATTCCTGAGTACTTTATTTTCAGTCTAGTTTTAGCGGTTACTCATATAGTTAGTTAATCTATAGTTAGTTTCTGTTATATGTGCTATATGAACCATAGAGAGAATAACCAGGTGTAAGAATTTCTTAACCTCTTGACATACAAATAAAACGTAATTTGATGTGCCCGAAAAATACGATTTAATTTGACTTTTTTATCGGTACAGTTAAAAATAGGGGAGGAAGGTAGAACATTTTGAACATTCTAAACAAAATTTAATTAACACGCGGTTTTGAGTCCGTCAAAGACGATTCTTGACTCAGACTCGTCAAAATCCACAATGACATGTGAAATGATTGATGACCCCAACTAGTCATTATATGTCAAGGGTTTAACCAAGAACTCTCGCCTAGCCAATTTATCAGCTGCATCATTATTGGCAATGTCTCCATAGACAGAAACTAAAAACAGGAAAACTTTATTCCAACTGCTCTAAAAAATATAAGAGTAAACTTTTACACATTGGTGTTTTTTAATATATTTCCAATATATTTAAAATATATTAAATCTCATTCATATATCATAAACAAGCAGATACAGAATATCTTAATTATATTTGCAATCAAGTAATTTTTCATTTCAAATAATTGATAATTAAATAATTAAATTTCATTACTATGTACTTATTTTTCAAAACATTAAGTTATATACATTTCGATTGCATGAGAATGTAATAAATATAATATTTTCATGCTAATTTCACAACATTTGGGTTAAAGCACTCACATATAACACATTTGACAACAATTCTAATCAGTTATTAATTTTGATAACTTATGACAAAATCATCAATTGCTTTTCAATAACTTTATTAAATTTGCTGGAAATTTTTATTGACAATTCGTACCACTTTATTATATTATTTTAATTTTGTTATGTAGATTGTGTAAAAAGGACCTACTTCATAAGGGCCTATAAATAAAAGTTTAAATGTCAGATTAATTGATTGTAAGAATACTAAATATTAATTTAAAAACATTGAAGTTAATTGGCATTTAATTTACATTTTGCATATTTAAATACCATTTTATTAGAAAAAGTTTTGCAAGTATAATAAAACCGTAATAATTAGTCCAAAATAAAGGTCATTAAGACAAGATTTCTCCTACAAAATATAGACAATGTTATTCTGAAACCATTTTGTGAAAAAGTTTGCTTAACAATTACATCCATATAATAATGTAATTTTAACATCATTAAAAAACAGACTTCCACTTTTTTCATGTACAAAAATGTTAAACTATTTATGTGAAAAGAGCATTTTTAAATGTGTAAATATATTTGTAAAAATATAAACGCAAGCTATTTACCAACTTTACCTTAAATTACATTTTTGTCTTGTTAAAAAAAATCCAATAACTCATTCATTATCAAATTATGAATCGGAACAACTTTTTTTTCATTCTTTATTTTACAGGAACTAAGGGCAATCGAATATTGTTGATTCGTTTATTCATATTTTCTATTGGATTATAAGCAAATCTTAAGGTCTGAATTAAAGATGACAAATTGTATGATTATTAAAATTACAAGATCTATAGAATACGAAACTCTTATTTTGCTGCTTATTAAAATACCTGCATTTGACCTCAAATTAGTAAATAAAACAAGAGTGCAAAAAAAAGCACGAATAAAAAGAATGCAGAAAGTAAAGTTTTTTGAAGCACGATGGCGATTGCTTCCGCGGACATCTGTCGGCAATTGAAATCTATTTTGGCGTCGCTCGCTCACGAAAGACTGCGTTGGAAATGAAAGTTAGCAACAGAAAATTGTATTTTCCTCGTTGAGAGATGACAAGCCGGAGAGTGGAATGAAGCGAAGAACAAATCTCTGAGTGTTGCCACGTAGCAACGCCACGAGCAATTGCAATCCTTTAATTTTATGCGAGAAGTTAAGCTGCTTTTAAGAGTCCCGGGAGTAGTTACATCGATCTTACTTTTCCATACGATCAAAATTCATATATCCGAGTTATGCTTTGTCTCATTTATTTCAGGATCAGGACTTAAATAAGTGCTCAATTCAAATACATTTCAGTTTTATCATTCCAATTGAATATCGTATGTTTATTCACATTCAATTTTGTCAAGTTAATGTATGACATTAGGTTTACAGGTACACAATTTGCTTTCGAAGAATTTGAAATTAAGATCTGCTCAGCACATTATAAATTTTAAAACAATAAAAAAGTTTGATAAACAAAAATTATAATTTTTGTTAGAATGAAAGAAAGAATTGCTGTTAAACTCTTACCATTCATAATTTGATAATGCATAATCTAGTTTATCAATTTACGTTAGCAAATAAATGTATTATGATAAAATAAACATTATTTTTGTATTAAAAATTATTGTGATTATAGTTTTAGTGATAACTATTTAGATTTAATTGCATTCGTTTTAATTCCAACAAAAATAATAATAGTAATATTAGTAATAATAATAACAATAATAATAATAATAATAATAATAATAATAATAATAATAATAACAATAATAATAATAATAATAATAATAATATAACAAAAATAAAAATAATAATAAAACGGCAGTACTACCCTGATTTTACATTGTAACTAATTGGATGTAACAGTCTAATGAAATTTTACAATCCGACGAAACTGATGTCAGAAATCTAATGAGGAGTAATAAACGTGGTTTAAGAATTCAGAAGCATTTTACTAAATGTAGAACAAGTATTTTTGAATAATTAAATTCAAATAATAAAAAGAGTTTCTCATTTAAACAAAAATTAAAAAAATTATGTTTTATATTTCTTTATTACATGCATAATTATACTGTGATTTGTTTAAACCAGTTTTTATTTTACAATTTTGTTTTATTTAAAATAAAACTGATTAAAATATGTCAATTTAAAAATAAAACACAACAGATTAATGTATATAAAAATAGAGATATAAATTATCATAATTCAAACAAAAAATTTAAATAATGCTGACATATCTGTTGATGCAGAATCCAAATTTTTAATAAAAATTGGCGTTACTCTTTAAAATTTCAACATTACTACCCATTTTGCACCTTCTTTATACATAAATATTATTTTTAAAAAATCTAAACTATATTTACTAAAAAAATATTTATTTATAAAAATGGGAAATAAAAGTGCACGGTGGAAACCAAATCAATGGTGCATTTAAGATTGTAACAGAGTCGTAAATATATAACGAAAACCAATTAATATGTGAATTTAAGATTTCAGAAGAATAGAAAATAATGATATAATTGATGATTCCTTAAATATACTTTTCTAATGTCACGCCTAAATTACATTATTGATGATCATATAATTTCATTTAGATTTGGATTCGACGAATATAAGAATACTTATTACTTTTCATTTTGTATTTTTTATCATGCCACAAGAACTATTTTATCATTATATAAATATGTATTAAAATATTTATATAAATACAAATGTAATATAAATAAATTTTAAAATATATTCTGATATAAAAAAGGCTATTCAGATTTAATTTTGAAATATAGTTTATAAAAATATTATATTTTATAATTAAGATTTAATAAATTTAATTATTTCCAAACTTATTTGAAATAATGTGTATATATTTTTGTAAGAAGTATATACAGTTACTTTTTATTACTTTTGAAATATTCAGCTAATAATTTGAATTTAAGTTGAAAATAACTATTTAATAAAATATTTAAATTATGTAATTCAAATACAAAAAACAAACTGATTTCATATTCGTTACTTTTCTTTAATTTATTAAGCTATACTAATTTTTATAATAGAAAAACAAATCTAATAAAGTAATACAAATATTTCAGTACGATATAATGTATTGTTTTTATTTTTATTTCTTTTCTTGCTTTGATTTGTTTGAATATATTTTTTCGCGTTATGATATCAGAGAACATTACGTTAAAATATATATATTATATTTTCTCTAAGATTTGCTGTAGTTTTTTAATTATTTGCCTTCTTTCCTTGCAATTTATATTTTAGGATGCACTTTAAGTTTGCACTCGATGCATTATTGTGGAATGTATAATAAGAACACTTAAACAACTTTCATGCGAATAAACCCTTCTGACCTACAATTATTTTCAACACAGACTTTTTTTCATTTTCTTCCCATCGAATCAGAGTATATAAAGAAAGCAACTGTCCCGACGTAGCCAGGATGTTAACCTTTTTTGTCAAATGTCTACTCGAGTGCGTTAAGTTCAAAC
>JABFOX010002065.1:0-11926 GCA_022817665.1 Axea sp. ZL-2020 | reverse complement strand
TATGTTTTATTGATCATATAGAATAATTAATCATTTTCAACTATTTGACTAGTATATATTATTTAATGTTTGAATCTTTTTTTCTGTTCTTGTTCAGAATTATAATTGATTATAATATTTATTAGTATTATAAGTTTCTGTTTTCTACTTGTCCTTTTTTTTTTTATTTTTAAATTAAGATTTGTTTTTTTATGTGATAATATAAATGCTAGAATAATTGTGTTTAACTGTCATATTATTTCTATTGAGTGATGTACTTTTGTTTTATATTCCTGTATTTACAGTTTTCTATTATTGATTTTAAAATTTAATTGTGTTAGATCATATATTATTTGAATTAAATAAAATATTTTTTTCATTCATTCAACATAATTTTCATTAAGATGTTCCAAATTGTTTTGTTTGTTTTTTATTTTTGTAATATAATATAATATTTATGTAACTATTATATGTATACAAAACAAAAGTACATCATTCAACAAAAATAATATGTCAGTTGAACATAATTATTCTAAAATTTATATTATAACGAAAAAAATATGTTTTAATGTAATAATACAATAAAAAGACAAATAGAAAAAGACGCAATATGACAGAACATATACATTACATTTATTATTGTTTTACATTGATAAAAAATAAATGAAAAAAATTGTTTCCATATAATATTCCATTCTACAATTAATGTGAATTTATAATACAGTACATTAATAGTACTATAAACAGTGTGGTTATACGAACGAACACTGTATCTGTAAACAAGTCTAAGAATCTTTCTTGATATCTGGTATATTGAAAATTGAGTATATAAGTATGTGTAACAAAATTTCATAGGATCAATATTTTGCAAGATATGACACGTTAAAGTTTCATGTTTTTAAGTAGACATTTTTTGATATCCCCGAAACAACGGTAAAACCTTGATATAATAAAATATCTGTCAGTGGAAACCCTCCTAACATTGGTGTAAATTGGTAAAGAATTAATATGTTTTTAGAAATAATTTATATTCCAAACATCAAAAACTGTTTGAC
Organism: Axea sp. ZL-2020; assembly: GCA_022817665.1. Classification (NCBI taxonomy): domain Eukaryota; kingdom Metazoa; phylum Arthropoda; class Insecta; order Hymenoptera; family Scelionidae; genus Axea; species Axea sp. ZL-2020. The sequence goes on along the minus strand of JABFOX010002065.1, from coordinate 10,892 downwards.
TAATTAAAGTGTGCAGTATTAAAACAATTCAAATTTCAAAATTCAAATAGTTCACTAAACCATGTTATCAAATTTAAGTTTCTAATTAAATATGCCATAAAATCTACATTTTATGCAACCTAAAATACAACCTATTATGCAAAATTCTCAGAAAATATCGCGTGGATCTATAAAAGTTCAGGTGGTCAAAAAATTGAGTGACTAGGTATCTACCTTTTAGAAATTTTATTCATAATATACATTCTTAAAAACAAATTTTATTTATTATAAATAATTATAGTGTAAAGCGATTTATAAAAATGTATGTTAATATTCGATTTTATGAAACATTTAATAATTTATGTATTTATGAGCATATCAGTGAAGAATGAAAGGAGATACTTTAAAAGTATATGCATTAAAATTTGAAACAAGGAAGTATCTTGCATTACTTTTTTTCAATAAATATTTTTATGCAATTATAACTTAAATAAAAAAAATTGTTTTTAAATATAATATTTAATTATTTAAATCGAATCTTCCAGTGATAAAAATTGTGATATTTTTTGTTTTACTTGTTCTGTGTCATACTCAACATAAATACTCTTTTATAATAATTTTAATCAAAAAACATTATTTAAATTGCAGGATACTTTTACGAATCGTTCAAATTTAAAATAATGCAAAAAAATTATTAAAGTATTTTTCTCCTGCTACTTTATTTCAAAACAAACATCTTCCTCATTTAACGAGTACTTTTATTTACGTTTATTCCTAAGAACATTTGTACCATTTCCTTCTGCAATTAACTAATTTAACTTGGGTTAAGGTAAACTAAGCAGAAACCAATGCTCTCATGTAAAAAGTTGTTTATTCCACGAAAAACAAATTTACTATGCATTATCAGAATTTTTAATTGGCCTAATAAATGAAAAAATGTATCGTTTGTTTAATAAAATTGTGTGTTTATTGTTTAATGCACTCTATATAATAGCATATTAACGTAAAAATAAAAAAAAAAAAACATGAGAAATATAGATATAAACTTTATTTTAATTGATCTGCAGATCAATCATTGTATTGGAAAATTATTTATATAGCAAGAGTCATTTTAGTAGAAAAGGTAATATTGTCAACTATGTGAATAAATTAAGCTGTATTAATGAAACTTTATTCTCGTTTGATATTCAATGTTTCTTGCAAATACACATTATGCTGAAACCGAGTAACACCCATTACGTAAAAGAGCTATATTCCAACAACTTTTTTATGTAAAAACCATTTCTTTTACTTATTTATGTGTAACTACTTAGAAAGACGTTTTGAATGTAATACAATATCAAAATTTATTGCAACATGAATAAATTATAATTATTATTAAATTGTACATATACAGAATCAGGAAATTGCTTTAGAATTATTCTTTCGCAAAATACAGGTTCAGTTAAATATATATTTAAAACAGCAACATAAGAACATAAATATTTTGAAAGTTTATTTTAATTGTTCGATGTAGTAGGTAAAAACCTAAATGTAAGTCTCTTACCACTATCAAAGGTCAGCTTCAATTTAAGAGACGTTTCAAAAGTTTATTCACATTCTCTTGTAATATAGATATTTCTGATGGTGATTCAATCGTCGTAGCCCTGATTTTTCAACGGCAATGTCTTCCAATCGATTGAGAATGAATTAAGATAGCCTATTCTTTAACTTCGGCCTCAAGAAAGCAGCGGTTGAAACACATTGATTATTATACGAAGTGTATGACGATGAAATTCCGTCGGAAAGAATGTGCAGAATGTGGTTTGAGCGTTTTTGAAACGATAATTTTGATAACGTAGCAGAAAAAGGAACGTCCCGTGCAGCTAAAAAATATGAAGATGTCAAGCTGCAAATATTGCTGATAAGAATCGCGATCAAACACTTTCAGAGTTATCGAAAATATTAAATATTATTCCAATGGAAATGTCAAAACGCCTACATGCCATGGGAAACGTTCAGTAAAGAATATACTTACAGCATGAGCTGTTATAAAATGTAATTTTAAATCGTTCATGTATCATAACTTCTTTGCTTGTCAGGCAACGAAGAAAAGAATCTATTTCAAATGAAAGTGGATTTATTTTAATAATCGCAAACAAGAGGAATTATGGTTAAATGTGAAATAACCATCCATTATATTGTTAAATAGAAAGATCCATGAAGACATTAAGCATTGCTCTGCATTTAGTCGGACCATCATGCAGAACTTTCGTTGAATTATAATATTCTTTGTGCCAATACTGACTAACAATTAAATAAAAAATTAAAAATTAACAAAAAAGCACAACAGGGGTTAAAAAATAAAAAGTTTAATTTTTTCATTTTTTATACAAGATTTATTAACGATTTATATTATTCAGAAAAAAATCGTATGGTTCATAAATGAATGATACAAGCCATATTAAACTGACATATAACATACAATTACATATGTAATTTATATTTGTAACTCACGGATGATTTCTAAGTAATTTATGTATGAATCATGTATGAATTATGTGTAACTCATATTTCATTAGATACAATTAATTAAGATAAGAATTAAATATAATTATTTAAGGTATGACTTAGATATAATTCATACACAAATTATATATGGTCCATGTATGTTATGCACAATCCCTAAATGATTCCTCTATATACACTCTATATGTTGTTTCTTTTCGATTATTTTCAATTATTGTTAGGGGTTGGCAAAAGGTTCTTGATATTGAATTGATTCAGACGCGATTGTTAATTTCTACGTGGGTATCTGTAATCTGTATTAGGACATTTTTTTTCTTCCACAAATTTACTCTCCAGAAGTGGTACTTTTTTATTTTTATGTGTTTTAAACAGTTCAATAAGCACTAATAGATTAATTTAAAAATATACGAGAGTGGATCGGAAAGTAACGCACATTAATGTTTTTTATAAAAAGTTTAATAGGTACCGTTATAAACATTTGTATGAATGAATATTTATATATGTGAGACATTTGATGTTTTTTTTTTTATAATAACTTGTTCATAGAATTCGTTCGGTTGAAACATAGCTATGTGCGAACTGCTGTTTTCAATTCTGTATCTGGCACAAAGCATCGACTGGCCAAAAATTTCATAATAGAACCAAACAAGAGATATATATAAGTCGTTTATATGTACGCGACACATGTACTTCTAAATTTTATTTAAGTTAAATTCTTTAACTCACAAAAATCACACTACACCTCACATAGTAATGAAAGATTCAAATAATATCTTGATGAAATTTCAACACCCCGACTGCGATACCAACACAGAAAAAATTTATTGTGCGTTACTTTTCGATTTACCCTCGTATGCATGGATCACTCTGAAAAATAATACGTTTTTTTCCCATAAGTTGTTTTATTGCCGAAGAAATGAAGAAAAGTAATAAAAAATAAAGAAAAATACTTTTTATATGACAACAGTTATATTTTTCTTTGGAATTGGTATTTTAGGTCGCAATAAATTTATTCTTTTAAATTTTATTGTAAGGGTTGGTTTGTACATACATAGTTACACTTAAAAGATTTGTGTCATTATTAAAAGTGTATGTAATAAAAGTTTTTTGACGCTTTATGTTTTCTGTGTCGTGTTATAATGTAAGAAAGGCAATTTGATAAATAGTATATTTCGAAATGAAGGTTATACTTTTTATTTCATTAAAATATGGTGTTTTTAAATAGTTTTCTTGAATTTCAACGTACTCGTTTCACCTCTTGACTTTTGTTCCTACGCTGAAAAAGTTTTTACGTTCCTTTGAAAAAGCGTGATATAAATGATTTTCTCATCAGTTCTTCCAATGATTGTGAATAACTTACTATAAACATTACCTATTTTGGGAAAATTTTTACATTATATCAGTATTTTAAACTTGTTTCTTGCATTTTTTTTTATTAGTATCATACATATGATACTTTTACATATATATATATACATAAAATACATAACTATCTTCATTTTTTCATTGCATTTAAAACATCTGTAACGCTTTATAGGAGTTTTTGCGTTTATAATGCAATTGTGAATAAAAATGTTATAGAGATCAATACAGCCTCATTTCCATAAAGTATTAGCGGTATTATATACACATTTTTTCAACGATGATTTTCGTATTAAAATGTATATTCATATTACGAATTCTCAAAAATTACTCATAAAAATATCACGTTTTTAAAATACAATTCCTTGCATATAGTATCAAACGTCGAAGGCTCGGTATTATTGATACATGAAAAAATTTTTATTAAATCAATAACATGTATAAGATTGAACAAATGAAAATTTAAATAACATTGCTCTCATTAATTCTGTTACATATTTTATTAGATCGAACATTCATTCAGCATCATTTTAGCAAAATAAAAAAAGTTTAATTAATAAATAATTTCAATTGTCCTTGAATTGTCTATAGAAGTTGTGAAAGAAATGAGCTGATTTCAGATAAATTGCAAATGTGACCCATTTATGAGATACCTGAATTTAATGAATAATTCCATTTCTTTCATTATTTTTAACCCGTTCATTGTTTCCTCCCATAATTGTACAAAACTGAACAGCATGCAAATTCATATCATGCATTCGTCGCATCAATTTTCCAAACAGCTATAAAACTCGTTTAACAAATCCAACAAATTAAAATATATAAATCGCACTTTCCTACAAGCTCAAATATTTCAATCAACTTTTATTATATTTCAAATGTATAAAAAATGGGCTTTCAGTGAATACATTCAAAAGAAGTTACTGATTTTAATGAAGATAACAAAGCACACCAGGGAAACAATTTTTAAAACAAAGTGTGTAATTCGTTTTTTCGTTATAAAGGTCCTTTAAAAAATGTAGCATTGTGAAAAAGAAATGGCGCCACAATAGAACTCGCAAAATGTTTTTATTTATTTCTTCCCTTGCTACAGAAATGCGTTTTGTTTTATATAATAACAGAAATACAATTGCATTGCTAGGAATTACGATGTCGGCAACACACTTGATTTTCATCCGACTAAATTAATTTCGCATCAATTTACCTCTATACCACGCCAAATGGAACTTTTTGATGTCAGATGCTTCTGATCATGAAAGGAAATTCGATGGCCATTCCTACCTTTTTAATTTGTTTCAATTACGCTCTGCATTTTAATTTAATTTACCAACCTTTTGAAGGTTTATTGGGAAAACACAGATAAGATAAAAGTTCCACAGAACTCCGCGAGATTTCAAGCAGTACGATTGCCTATTAAAATGTGTCGTTTTGTAATGGCTAAGTACGGCCGACGGTCGTAAACTTTTACAAACTGACTTACTTTTTTATGCCAAGTTCCAACGTGTTTTGCAATTAATAATATCACTCCAAACAACTCGTAATTATTAAAAACATAAGTTGAGTCCCCATGAAATTCATAAAGAAGCCCTTTTCTTTCAATCTTTGATTCCTTTTTAATGTAAACATTGATACAAATTAATTTTCGGACGGTAAGTAAGCATCGGTCCGAAGAAAGAAATTGGTGTAGAGTCAAAAGCATAAAAAAAACATCAAGAATCAACAAACGTATGCGCGTAATATTTCATTTACATTTTTTATGCAAATAGACATTATCGTCTAACGTTTTACTTACAGTTTCATAAAAAGCAATACTCATGCGCAACAGTTTACGTGCGCTTTTATTGAAGAATATCCTGCTTTTCTCAGCTCAATAAAATGTGAATTGCTAGAAATTCGCTTTAATTTCGTTGGACAATTTTTTGATTAAATTAAGCAACGAACATTATCAGTGAAATTCTGTAATTCGTGTATGATTTCAGTATGGCGGTGAGCCAGGACGAAGATTAATGTCACATGAGAGACCATTGGAAATTCAGGATAACTTTTTACAACGACTCGGTTACCAGGAACCAACCGTGCGAGACCGCCTTGGGATCGACCCGGAGTTACGACACCTCGTTGCCTTTCACGTTGGTTAGTGCTTTTTTAACTAGTTGCTTTGTGTTACAATTTTAAAACTATGTTATATAGAGCAAACTTAGTCGCACACCGAAGTGCATTCCGCTGCGACTTGCGCGAGCATATTATTTTACAACTGTAACTTAAGCTCCGAATAAGAAACTGAGGAATAGTTTTTGTGAAAAGCTCCTACGAGAAATTTTCCCTTGACCCCCCACTTGATGTATTCTCTGTTACTGTAAAAATACAAAATTGTGTCCGATGAATCATTAGAACTGCTTGATCGATATCAAAATACTGGGAATCGACGAAAAAGTGAATCCTCTTCAATTTATTTGTGAGATAAATATTCGTGCAATTATTTGACATTAAAGTCAAATACAGTTAGCAACTAAGAATTGTGTTAAACTATAATAAATTACGAACTGAATAAAGCATCGATTTATAACAAAGCGTCAACAGTTTGTTTAAACTACTGCTATGAATGATTCTTTATTATACATAAATTGCAGTTGCAACATTTTCTTTCATTTATATATTAATTGTACATTTTAAATAGAGCAGAGATAAATATTATTCTGAACTCATTCGTAATTAATTTAATAGTTTGTTGAGTAAAACTTATATACGATTTGAATTTTATTAAAGCGGAAATAGTCATAATTGAATTTTGAATTTTGGGACTTGTTTCACTGTAGTCTATTACTACTTAAGTCACTTATTCAGATAAATATAATTACTTAGAATTTATTTATATAGATATAATTATTTTAATATAATTTGACCTAATGTAATAAATTAATAATTCATTTATCTTTGATTAGTCACAGAGTGAGGGAATTATTCAATCTAAAAGGAGTTATAATGAGATATTTATAAGCAATTAAAGCACTATAAAAATGCCACACATTGAGATTTAAATGATCAATGTTTAATTCAATATAATTTATTTTCGCTCAATCATTGCTATATTTTATTTTATATATTTCATTTTACTTGCAATAAAACTGAACTGCACACATTTCATTAATTTTAAATGAAATTAGTTTACAAACATCATTCATTTAAAAATGTTCAGATAAATGACTGTACAAATTGAACATCGATTTGATATAGACAGAATTCGGTATTGAAACAACTTATAAACGATTTCTTTATGCATGTACAACCGCTCAGTACGGTAACCATAATAATGTTACCATAGCAGAACCATTATAGTTTTATCTAGATGATATCAAAGACACAAAAATGAATAATTAATATTAAATAAATATTGCTGTGCAATATTGTATAAATGTCAGAACGATATTTATTCGGCATAGTTGAAGCAAATACAAGAGCGAAAGATCGGTATCTTGTCGCATTCCAAGGTTGATGATTTGTATCCTTTAAGGTACTAAACAAAGATAAATAGGACTAATGGGAACAAAAATGGACATAACGGAGCAAGAGAAACTTGCAACTGTTAATCGGTGGATTATTACCAACCCATCATCAATATCGATTTCACGTTGAATTTACATTTTTGTTCCCTCGAGGGATTCAATATACAGTTCTTTAAAACCAAATTAACCAAATCAATTTTGAATCGTAAAATGTACACAAAATATTGAGCTAATTTGCATGCAAATGCCTTTATCTAGTCGACGTTTTGTTCACAATTTGGATGAAAAATTCACTTCTTCTTCAGTTCCGTTCTTTAAATAAATAATAATTCTGTTTTCCTTCGTGACGTAAAATCTATGTAAAATCTTTAATCGAAAAATAACCCAAATACAATGCATCGTAAAAGTGTTTGGAGAACAAATTGGAACGTACCATTTGAAATCTGCACTTTGCAAAGTTTTGCGAGAGCAGTAAAAAGCAGGTATTCAGTGTGCGATTGTTGTGCCAACATCGCGTGCTTTTCATAGCGCAGCCAAAGAGAGGGCAATGCGAAAGGTTGCACAAAAACAAGACTATAAAACAAAATGTGTAAACACGCGCACACATGGATAAAGGTAACGAAAGGTCGGCACTGGAACGTAATCGATGCGATCTATAGTGCCATCACGTTTCGGCTTTTCATTTGCGCGATTAAAGCATACATCGTCCGAAGTGCATTGTATTTCGCTGCCGGCGTTGTGGTATTATTTATCATGGACGTGTCCCTTAATGAGACATCATCTTGGAAGCACGCGAACGAATAATACAAGACAATTTTTGACGTTTCACATGTTCCTCGGGAGCGCGTTATTAATCAGGAAGAGAAGACGGGTGATTCTGCGCCAATTTAATTTCCATTTGCACTTCGGAATTAATCATCGATCCTTTCATTGTCGATCAAAAACAAGATCCTTCTGTTAGATTAAAAACAAACTCAATTGTGAGTCGAAAATTTAACGATTCTGACGTAGCAATTTTTAATTTCCAAATTGGAGGAATTGGACAAAGCAGAGTTTCTGTTTCATCAAGAGTTTCGGTTGGAGTTTGTTGTGCACTTGAGGAAGAGTAATATGGATGATGAATGACTGTGATTTGAAAGAATTATGTAAAACTTAATAGTTTTAAAGTCTACTTTACTGGAATAAACAGGCTTAGAAAGTTCAAGCCTCTACTATCTAAACAACACAGCATAAATAAGTGAAATGAATGCAAAAAGAAGTGGATGAATTTTTATCGTTCCTGATAAAATGTTGATCTATTAAATATACGTTTACTGAGTATCTAGAACATCAAAAAGTGGAAAAAAAGTTATGTGTCTGTACGTAGTTATTAGCAAGAACTAAAGTCAATGGTTGCTTAATCAGAGGCTTTTAAACTATTGGAAAATAAACAAAGTTTTTTTCACCATCGGATTATATTGAAGGTAATGTACACAAGAAGTATAAACATCATTTACAAGTGGAGAATGGTATATGATAATAATCAATTGAAATTGAAGATGAGTGAACGTACATAGATTGCAAAGACCGCACACCCAGTGAAAATTAGTGAGTTAATTAGAAAATTGAATAATATTTGTAAATTCCAAACAGAATCGACTGCGGAATAACCAAATTCAATAAATTGGTTCGATGTAGAATGAAAATTGATCGTATATTAAATTCGCCTTGATTCGCCTTGGCGTATGCGAAGAAATGTCAAAATGATGCCAATAATTATTATACAGACGTAAAAAGTCAAATCCGCGTTGATTTGAAATTAATTATATTTTACGCGAACGTATAATGCACGTGAATTTTAAGAAGAAACGTGTTAATTCAATACAGCTGATGGAAGGTAATATTGATATTGAATCCAAATGAATTTCATAGTGTGAATGTATGATATTATTTAAATTAAAACGTTAAACTTGAATAAAATCCTTAATGAAATAACAGCGCGATCCATCTTAATTTACGAAACTGATAATTTCAAAAGCACAACAAAAAATAGATACAATTTTAATTGAAGGTCTGAACTTGAGACTCAGTTGCGAACATCGTACGTCAACGATTGACCTATGACGACTTATGTAAATTCATAGTGAGCAAAGATGACATAGTGAACAAATTCATAGATAACAAAGAACAAACTTTGAGAAAATGAACTTTCTACAGCTTAAAGACAGGTGTTATTATTATAAAGTGATGTTGTAACATTGATTATTAAATGTTATTACGCAATTGATTATTTTGATAAAGTTACACGCATTAATAAATAACATTAATTATACGCATTTGAGAACTCGCAGTTCGTTCTTTGTTATGAAGATTTTACTGTAAATTTGTACAAGTAGCTACAGCTCACTAAGTAAGTAGCTCAACTTGCGTCACGGAATCTGGAGTACTATTTTTAAAGCAGAATTTCATTTATTCTTTATACCAGTTTTGTATATTGCCAAATACGTAATTTATAAATTTATATTTACATAGCGTATATCACAATGCCATAAAGTAAATATCTTTATTTTAACTTACTACTTCAGTTTAAATGATATCATAAATTCAGTGTGAAATTCCACTTTGATTGAATCGAATTCATCTTCAAAAATCTATGATAAATCTACACGTATCAATTTAAAATTCCCGTGGATTGTCATGTTCCCGTAACATGTGATTTACCATAAATTAATGGGGTTCTACTTTTCTTGGCTATACAATAAGTCATTAGTAAAATTTTCATATTTCTTCGTATACTCTACGATAAATCTACGTGAATATAACATCCGATCCATTATCCAATTATCCATTAATCAACATTTAATGCATCAACTTTAAAATAGTTGTGCTTCACTAATTATATATTCAGTGCTAATATTGAGTTTTATTTATCTCAAAATTAATATAGAATATAATAAATTACAAGTACTGCTATATAACGTTATCATATATATTTTGCAAATGCATTATTATTTGTGCATGAATTTTAATGTATGTACCTGAAATAAACATTCAGTACTTAAGTTAATATTCAAGATATCTTTAGCAGAGTAAATACAAATATTCTGCAGTTGATTCCCCTTGTAATTCACAATTTAGTCAACGTTAATTTCATTTTTTGCAAAAATTAATCGCCATGCACCTATAAAAAACGTTGATTCCACTTTCTCTAAGTTCATAAAAATATCTTCATTCAATCCTTATAACTGTTACTTTTCGAATAAATGAATTTTAATAAACTTCATTGTCTAAGTAAAATGAAATAGTATTTTTTTATTTAAATTTGTAAAAAATAATAATAGTATGAACAAATATTTTTATTCTTTCATTTTATATTTTACATATTACTAGGATATAACTTACTAATTTTTTATGCTACTAAATAATTTTAATAATTATCTTTCATTTAATTTCCACATATGATTTATTTTGTATTTATCATATAACCTATTTATTGCATGATTAAGTCATGATAAATTGGTGCTACATTAAATAATGATATCTGTATCTTTATTTATCGTG
>JABFOX010002064.1:0-11930 GCA_022817665.1 Axea sp. ZL-2020 | reverse complement strand
TTGCTATTAAATGATTAACAATTAATTTACCTAAATTGTGTAATATTCTCTTTTGAAAATGCATCAACGGTTTGAGGATAAATATTATCAGCTGTCAGTTGCAAGACTTGTCTCGTAAGGTCAACGACGTCATATCTATATAAAGTGCTATTCTTCCTGCCATGCCTAGCTTTCAAAAGAAGGTCCCACGCCACGAAGACTGTTTTTGGTTCATACCACATCTGTGTATAAGCTTAAATTTACTATGTACATTAAAAAAATTTGTAGTCAAGAATCGAACTACAACACTTTTGTATCACTATCAAAATTTAGACTTTTGTCAGATTATTTGCTTCTACCAAATTCTTGTCGTAGTGCCCAATCAACTTGTTCGACTATTGTGTTATTATATGCATACTATTTCTATTTTAATTACTTAATTTAAAATAATTAAATAGTAAGAAACAGTTAAAACTATTAAATTTAAGTTTTAAGATATTAGATTATTTTCCATTATTTCAATAAAGTCTCCTAAAATATCTTGATATGTATTAAATAATTTGATTTCAATTTGTCGTAATGAAAATACTCATATTTAATGTTTTAAATGAGTAGAAAATAAAAAATGTTTCAAAAATTAAACAAAGTATAAGTTTAACATTTCTAAGTCTTAAAATGTCTACTTTTCATTTTAATTTGCTAAGTAATTAAAATTACTTAGATTTATGAACTAATTCTTGCATTGGTTACATACCCATGGTACAATTTTCAAGCTAGGCGATCTTGTTATAACATAATGACCTCTAATTCTCTCTATACCAACAAAATCATAAACTGATAGTCCCAATTTTCGCCAAGCGGTCACAGCATATTCATTCCAGACACCATATCGTCGTGCTGCATAATTTTCAAACCTAATATCGTGAACGTATAATGTAATTTACTTTCATGGAAACCACTCTATTTAAACACATGAAGATCATTTATGTTTAATTTTGAAATATTATATTTTTTTAAATATTTAATTTATTATTTCATCATATCAACCAAATGTTATATTTTTAATTTTAATATATTAAACCCGATAAAAAATTTTGATTTCATGTATATATTATTTATTTGTTTTATAATGTAATCACATTTATAAATACAATAATCATTTTCATAAATATTGTAATTTTTGTATTGACATCTTTACTTTTATAATTTTATACATTTAAATAAATAATTATTTAAATAGATATATTATTCATTAATTAAATGATAATTTTAAAAAAATTCGAATAATAGTTACCAAGTAGAAAGATGTACTGGTTTTTTTCGGTAAGCCATTTCCAACATTAATTCATAAATAACATAATTTTGATTTATTCCTTCAGGGGTAAGGCCAGTTCCAATCATGGAACTATTTGTCATTTTTCTTGCCCGAAAAATTCGCTGAAATAAAAAAAAAAAACATATAAAGAAGAATTAAATTTTAAAAAGTATTACCGTAATTGTTGAATTTATTAATAAACATATTTTATATTAAATTAAGTTACATGATTAATAATAGATGCGGAACCAAACATTCCCAGAGTGCCTCCAAAATTATGAAGCATACACCAAATAAATGGTTGGCCATAGTAGGAATCAAAAACTTCATACATTGGAGAATGTTCAGATTGAAGATCAAGGACAATCATTTTTCCCTATAACATCAAAGTTACGTTTTTTTCTAATATGCGTAGTAAAATACTGTGGACAATTTGTAAGAAATTGGGTAACTGCAAATAAATGTAAGAATGTACTAAATGAAAAACATTTTAAATTGTCCATTAGTTGCACATTATATTATTAAATTTTAGAAAATATAAGTGTAAAAGTAATACTCAAATTTACTAACAAGAGGCACTGAAGTTAATAGAGCTTTAACTCTTGGAGGTGTCCAAAAATAAAATTCATTAACAAAAAGCCATCCTTGCATCATCCTATAAAACGAAAATTGTATTTATTCTTTATATGATATACATATACCTGTCTTTTTAGTTATTTATTTTCTGTACATGAATGTACAATTAAAAAAATAAATAAATAAATTTAAAATTAAACTTTTGTAATTTTAAATATGCTTATTACTTATTATAAGTGAGTATTAAAGGCGTTTTTTAAATAAGTGTCTTCGACTAATTTACCATATTGCATCTGGGTCAGCACGAAGCATAGCTGAATAAACTGCTTTCCCAGCATCTCTGAGATATGAAAGTTCACTTCTACTTGGCTCCATTTCATTAAAGGTATCACAGTTGTAAATATGGTTTGTTCCAAATTCTTTGATATACTAAACATTAATTTTTGATATAAATTATAATTTTCTTTCTTCTTACTAAAATATAATTTTATGTTTCCTTACTTCTTTTAAAAATGCTTCACCAACTATTTCAAAAAGTGGATCTGTTGGTTCTATTAATAAAGGGCTGTAGAACAGAATTAATGCATTGGTTAATTTTAAACTGTTTTCATTATAATTGAAAAAATTATATTACTCTTAAATTCTAATTATTTTTAGTGTTATTTTTCATTTATATTGTTATTTGTTTTATGTTTTAGTATATTTATATACAATAAAAGCATAATATACCAGCAATATATATCGCTGAACTTATTCCACTGCATAATCTTCGTCATATTTGCAGCAGGAAATTGTTTGGCAAATGCTCTAGGAACATGTCCAGCAAATGCCGGTAAAACAGGCACAATGCCAAGATCTCTCATACGACTCAAGATCAGGTGCTGCAAACGAATCGTATAAGCATGCCAAGATGAAGTAAGAGGTCCACCCCATCCCCGAATATTACCCATTCGCGACCTACAGAATAAGCAATAAAAACTTATGAAATAAAATTTAATAGTAATTTTTAAAATTTAATAAGTAATCATTATAAATAATGATTACTTATTCGAGGCCGTTAAATTGTATAAAACAAAGTACAAATTTGTAAAAATATATGAGTAAATAAAAACTACATGTGATGTAGCAGTAATATAACTTTACAAATAACTGATAAAACGATTAAAATCTTATATCCAAGGTGGTAATCTTATATGCAAAGGAACACATTATCATAAGAAAAATGGTATTCAAACTTTTCATATATTAACGGTTTACTATTTCGTTGCATTATTGTCATACGCTTTGATTCTTTTTCGTGGCTTGGTGTCCTTTTAATACACATTTTCTCAGAAAATAATGTCAGGTTTATAAATTTCTGAAATACATTACTACATTCATTAAAATTTTATAGTAATGTGAATGTATCGTTATTTATATAAGTTATTAAGGCTTGTAATAAATGAAAAATGTTGAAAAAACCCAAAATTTTAAGTACAAATAGAATTGACATATTTTTTACGAGTTTTACATTTTTCATATTTCATATTTTTCAGAAAAGTGTGAAAAATATACAAACAAGAAGCATATAAATAAAAAAGCAGATGTTTTTTTGATTAATGAATTTGATTCTGTAAAATTCGGATATAGTTAGTTGTATCGTGTGTAATAGAAAAATGATGTTTTCTTTTCCTGCTAAGGAATTGTTAAAATATAATATAAATATTATTATTATTATTATTATTATTATTATTATTATTATTATTATTATTATTGTTATTGTTATTAATTAGTTATTAAGTTACTAAAAGTTTGTAATAACTGTATAAAAACAAGAATAGAAATGTTATATTATAATATAATATTATGGCAAAAAATTAATAAAAATTATAATACCATGGCAAAAAAGCAGGTCCTCCAAAATGTTCGTCAATCTCTTCTTCAGTTAGATTGAATTTAGGGTAAACTCTCTTCCAAATTGCTTCCTGAGCTTGAAAAGCAAGTGCTAAATTAATGCCGTTCAAAGCCATCCAATCGATGTTTTTCTCCCATTGTTCCCATTGCCACCAGACACTGCTATATCCCACTGTACAGACATTTTGATAATACCTAAATCTTTGATCAAAAGATACTAATTTAATTACATAAGGCACAATTTATATAAATGTATGTAAATTAATTTTATTACAACAATGTCTCTGCAGCAGTTTTTGATTAATTATTTTAAAAATAATCAATACTTGAATGATTCACACCGTACAATTAAACAAATTTGAAACATAATTAATAATAAAACTATTTTTCCACACTAAAAAATAAATAGTTACTAATATTCCTATAAATATAAGAAATAGTTTAGTATAATATGTAGCTTATTTTCTAAATTTTTTAAAAATAATATTTAACATTGAATTTGTGTATTAATTTTTTAATATTCTCTTATAATGCTATATTCTTTTTTTGATAGTGTTACTGGTATAAACATTTTAATATTAGAAGAATTATTTAAACATTATTTTTCAAGTGCTCCGATGTATGGTCCTTTTTAAAACTGGAGACAAAAATGTAATTAACAGGATTAAAAATTATGATAATTAATTCTAGGATTCGAATTTTAATTATTGCAGCTCAAAATTTATTTGCTTTTAATGAATTTTACTAAATTACTAAGTAAGATTATTTAATTATTAATTATATTAAAGAGAAATTGTAAATTGTTATTCTCATTTTGCTATATTATTTCTCAGTCTATAATCCGCGTTGTAAAAGTCACTTTTATCTAAAAATATGATATATATAAAATGTATAAAAATGTAAGTGAATTACGTAATTTAATTTGGTAGTGGGAGATAGAAGCTGTTACGTCACTTGTTGACGAGAGAATTCTGGTACTTAAGATAAACATATTAATTATTATTCAGTAACATTATTATTCACAATTATTAAAATTTTTTCGTATTTAATCATTCATAATCACATGAAGTGCGATATTTTTTTAGTTATTTTAAAGGTTATTTAGAGAAATATGTAAAATCCTAAAAAAATTACATTTCGTAGAGATATATATAAAATATTTTTATTAATAACTATTAATCAAATTCATGGATTTACAAAAAAAAATTACCTTTGACAATAAAGCAAATATATTTTGTCTTATCAACACATTTTTTGTATTATACTTAAATTATTGTATTATATTTAAACAGAAAAATGTTCATACGAATAAAAATATTTAAATAGGAATTCATCTCATCGATGATTTGAAAACTGATACAAACAAAAAAATATTAGTGTTTGAATGTCGAGAACTGCAAGATAATATTACGGTTAAAAATATGAAGTCGATATTTAAAAACCGTATAAAAATCTGAGTTTTTGTAGAGATAATATGTACCAATCCAGTAAAATTGTTTAATCTTGCAAATAATAATATTATTGCTTGCCTAAGTAATACTATAAATGTATGTATTTCCATAAAAGTTGATATCGTGTTTTGTGGGTGGTTTAGTCATCTTTAAAAAGAAAAAGATAAGAATAAACAATTATGTGTAATGTCGACTAGGAATGAGAGGTTTAATAAAACAGTGAAAATGTCGGTTCTAACATCGGTTGAAAAATGTTTAATGAAAAATTTAATGAAAAAAAGAAGATATTAATAATATCAAAAGGAAAGATGAAGATTATTTTACGTGGCCAATAATGTCGATGAAATTTACATCTGATTATCATAATTCCAAATTATTCAAACTCATATTCTTATTATCGTCAACGTCTTAGTTGTTGACGAGGGTGAAATAATTACACCTGTGCATTTAACTGTCGATAGAAAGAAGCACTGCGTCTACTTACTTATCGTAACTGACAATGAATTTACACATTATTGTGGAGTAAAAATTTTGTTTCATTTAGTGTCAGGAAACTACAGTAAAAATAAAAATAAAACAGTATTGGTTCTAGACGTGCATTGACTTGTTTTATATTGTTATATTTAAGCGAATATTGTATAAAACATTTGAACAATTATTTTACAAAACTTATAATTTTATAATCAAATATCTAAATCATTCGGATAATAGATTGATAAAAGATTGTAATTTTAATTTATTAATTGATAACAAATACGATTTTTTTGTAGAAACTTTCAAATTCTGCTACAATTTTTTAATTATAATTTATTATTTTTTTATATAACCAATTTTTGTTAATTATATTCTAATGCATTAATTTTTTATTTATAATTTTATATGGTTATTGAACTATAATTGCGATTATAAACAAATGAATAATTAAATATGAAAGCATTTTACAGTTGTTAATAAAATTTTTGAAATTTTGTAAATTCTTGTAAGAAAGAATTTAAAAGAACCTGTCATTTGACGTAACAGTTATATTAACGTCTGGTAGAGCTGGCGGTAGTTTTATCTGCATTCCTTCCCAAGCAATATGTGCATTACAATAATGTTTCAAATATTAATGCAAACCCCACGAGGCAGCAACACCACTCGTACCGTAAATTTCAATATGGGTTGAAGAAATTTTCTTCAGCTGTTTAAAAAATATACGTATTTTTCATCATTCTTAACTGACAGAATTGTATATTATTAAATGCACGAAATGTTATGAAGTATTATTTTTAATATTACGAACAAATTGTTTTAATTTTTCTGCGTTAAATATTAAATTTTTATCAATACCTTAAAAGTATCTTTTCCTTGTGGGCCCAAACCAAAATCAACTTTAAATGAGAATAGAGTAGCATGTTTTCCCAACAATCTCGTTGCTAATTCTTTAGCAGCATTAGCTTGAATTTCAGGAGAGCTTTTAGATTTCAAGTGCTGTAACGTATCGTGAAATTCTGCAAATAAAGTAAATGCTCGTTGTATCAATTTTGATGAACAGCTTTTTATTGTATCTATATAAAACAATAGTTATTTAAATTATGAGTAAATATAATAACAAATTATCTATTTTAAAACCAATTTTAATGTATTAGGTATTTTTAATTTTCTTATTAATTTAATTTATGATGTGAAAGTGTCTGATGAATTC
The DNA here is from genome assembly GCA_022817665.1 of Axea sp. ZL-2020. Lineage (NCBI taxonomy): Eukaryota > Metazoa > Arthropoda > Insecta > Hymenoptera > Scelionidae > Axea > Axea sp. ZL-2020. The sequence continues at coordinate 5,032 of JABFOX010002064.1, read as the reverse complement.
TGAGGATCAGAAGCGAATTCATTTACCCATATTTAATTCTTATATATTCAGAAAACAAAATCTCAAAAGTTTTTTTTTCAAAAAGAAATTTTTGAATATGTTTTAAGGTATTACATGCTTTTTACATGTTTATATAACGGAACTCGTAATAAAAATATTGTTAATAATAAAAATAAGAAGATTAATAAACTGACATCCAATTGCACATAGTAAATATATAAAAACACGCTTTTGAATTTTACCTTAACGTTTATTTAATAACATCCCATGCAAGATATGTATATGAAATAATAAAAATTATACCAAGTAATACAAAATAATCTAATTTTATATTATTTATATTATTTTTATTTTACTAATTCCTTGGATCAGGAATTCCATTAAATAAACAAATGGGCTTGTTATGGTCATCAAAAAAAGATTAATCAATAAAAGAATAAATGCATTGTTATTTATTGTATACGATACATAATTTTTTTTTTTTTCAGAATTTGAAAGGAAAAGATTAGTATTATTTTAACGTGCGTGAAAAACAGAATCTCACATGTAAATATGAATTACAAGTGCGAGCCATACTCTTTCCATATTTATGCTAAATCGATATTATCTTGTCTTAGAACATTGTCATATTTTTCTACCAGTATATCATTCGTATGGCGAAATATAGCGTAGACCTGGAAAAAATATCGCTCTAACAAAAATTCATGCTCCTGTTACACTAATGTCAGATTTGCTTTACCACGCTAGAAGATTCATTAAATTAATTATTAAATTTTTAAGTACTGTTTACGTTAAAAAATAATTTAAAGTCGTTATTTATTTGAAGATTATTAAATTGTGAACATTTCTATGTTTTGGATTTGTAATTAATTTACATCATTATTTTATTGCGATTAGTTACTAATAACGTTTCAGCGTATAAATGATTATGAAATTTAATCGATTTAAGAAATGTTAACTCTACAAGTAAATAGAATGTTTCCATTATAATACTATGTTTCACACTTACAAAATCATGTGATCAAAATAAAAGTAATATTGTAATGGTAAAAAACGTATTTTTATTATAATTCAGTGTCCAATTTAATCATCTTCTATAAAACTATGTCTAAAATTGCTGTTTTGGAGGTAACTGGCGTGATCTTCATCCATCAAATCACACAGAAGTTAATGATGAATTTAATTACCATCAAAAAAGTATACTCGTAATAAGCGTGCAATGGTATAGGCTTCACAAATCGTGAAGAAAATAATCATCAAGATTTATTGCAACGTTGAGTCTGTGGGTCAATTATCCTCATGAAGAGATCTTATTATTACTTGATTCAGTTTCTGACTGGTTATGAGTATGTACGAGTCGTTCTGTACACGATGAAAAAAACTGGAAGTGTGTCGTGTCTGTACTATCTAACTCATAAATCTGGTCTCGAAATTGAGGTTGAAATCGTGTTACCCGATAACGTCGTAGATGTGATTCTATCCGGCTCACGACAATGGTAAGGTTTACAATGGTTTAATAAAACACTGAGCGATAAAATCGAACATCGAAAAATGAGCTTTCTGTGTACGAAACCATAACACCACCAAGAAGTAATGAGAGAGCATTTTCGGGGAAAATCACGCGTCGAACGATAAAAGTTTTATAATTTTAGTTGATACAAGTTCAGTGTTCCACATCCACAAGATATTTCTACGATTCCATGATCAAAAATACATTATTATTAATATTATTATTACGTACAAATTGATTAATTACGCTATTAATTTTGTACTGGATATTATTGATTAAAAAACGTTTTTCGTACTAATTTAGCTTATTTTTCTCATTAATAAGATCTGAAGGATATAAGTTTCATTTTATGTTATCTTTAACAACACTTATATTTTAATTTCGCTATTACTGTTTAGAGAGTAATTTCATTTTATCTATCTATTGTAAATTATAGTTATATCTTATGCAGGGTATGTTTTGAAATATAGTATAGTATTCATTTTGTATACCAGTGTGTTGTATAACAGTTATACATCAGTATCTTAAAGTTTATATATTTTAATTTTGTAAAAAGAAAGTTTTATAAACCTTTCATAAGTTCATCTGCAAATATTTATATAATTATTTCAAATTACCTATAAAATAACTTTTTATTCATTTGTAAATAGTTTCAATAGAAAAAAATATCAAAAATAAAATTTATTATATCAATTAGTATGTTTACTGGGAATACAAAATTAATTAATTCATTAAAAGCATTATGCAATTGTGTGCATTTTTTTGTTATAGCATTTATGACTAGCTCTTTTTTTGATAATGGTAAATAACGCGAAATTCAACTAATATATAACCGAGCGTAATTTTATGGTATATATTTTTTCTAAACTCAATGAAATGATTTCACCTTAACTCTTGCGTGATTTGATAAAGTGAACATTTTTCTTCGATACGTTGTTATAAAAAATTTAATTGATCTTAAATTCACGAGACTATGTTCGTTAGTACTTACCAGAAAAGTCCAAAAATATCTCATGCAGCAGCAGTCGAGTACAAGTCGACATTGAAATAATTCGTTAGTAAGTAGGTATAGAGACAAAAATTATAAATCATTTACTTAAACATAATGTAATAGGCAAAGTGTCACCTAAAGTCGAAAAGCAAATCATGAACTTGTTTTTGCAAAACTTAGGCTTAGTATTGCATTAAAGAGTAACAAAATTAAAACTGAAAAATATAGATATATTATATATCGTGACTTCTGGAATCCATTATCAGTAAAAGAATCTTTATTAAATCAAAAGCGAGTGATAAAGTAAAGGCTTGTTTGAGCAAAGGCTAATATTGTCTGAGATTGAAAATTCAAGTGTAAGTTGTAAGTTGTACAAGAGAAGCTTATATTTGGGGATACGTTATCGTTTCACGACATCGATCAACCTGCAATAAATCAATATAACGGATCGCATGCACAATTACAATTCATTTACAAAATTTATAAGAAAGCTTTGTTGCTGACTGTCGAAACGGGAATTAGATTCCTATAGGAGGACAACGACCCCAAAAAGCACAGTAAGCGCTGCACCAAGTGGAAAGAGCAATCTAGCATCGTTACATTTGATTGAATCTTACAGTCGCTCGATGTAAATCCGATTGAGAATGCGTGGACATACATGAAGCACTAAATTCGTAGAACAAGTGTTCAATTTAAAGCAGTTAATTTAAGAAATATGTCGCATTTGGAGGTCCTTAGCGACTGAATACGCTATACACTTGGTTAAAAGCATATCGAGAAGATATCAAGTTATTACCAAAGTAGTTAATAAGTAGACACGTTATTGATATAATACAGTACACTCACTCTGATGGAATACAATACACTCATGCACTTGAAAATAATTTGAAATAAACGTTTCTGCAAATTAATTGAAACACTCTCTTACTTAATTAATTCTAGCTTATTTTAATTTGTGTGATTATTTGTATATATTGGTTTTTTAAATATGACAATTATTTATCAACAAAACATTAGCTTTTATAGTTATGTAAAAATTGAGCAGTATGATTAATATGATTATAATATAATTTTTCTTCTAATTTTCTATAATATTATATAATACTTTTTTAATTATATTTTGTATATCTGATATTATATTCAATCATCAAATATTCCAGATACGATTTATAGTATGACCAACTTTCGTAGACTAGCTTTCTATATTTTTTATAATTTCTAATATATCTAGTTAATTCATTTTTTAGTTCAATATTTTTATTCACATATATAAAGTTGAAATTCACAATCATTATCGATAATCTTTTATATAAAAATTGTTTATATCCTAAATTAATCACAATTATTTTTATTTGTGAAATTAAAAATTATTAATACAGAGATATTCAACAACTTAAAAAAAGAGACTTATAGAAATTAAGTAAATATTATAACAAAATATTTCAGTCTGACTATATATAATTTAGCTTAAATTTAAATAACCTCTAAAAATATCTGATATTTCTCTATTAATATATGATATATGTATAAAAATTTCTTAATGCAAAAATAATACATTAGAATATATGCAATATAATTCAAGAAAAAAATTAATAGAAAAACATGAACATAAATTATAAATTTATACACCAAAATACATTTTAATAACTGTACATTTTATTATACTAAATTAAACTAATACAAAATTTATAACAATTTTGGTGCAATGTAAATAATATATAAACAATACGAGTATTTCACTGGAATTTTTGTGGTAATGATTTTGTATATATTGTTAAAAATACTTGTAAATTGTATACTGTTAAAACTTTTTGCAGATCTAAAGAAAAATAATTCAATTATTATAAAGCTAATAAATATTTAAAATTAAATTAAATAGTTCTTTAATTATTTAATAATCACTCCAGTTCTAAGTACAAAAATAACTAAGTTTAAACGTATTTTTGAGTTTTTTAAAAATATCATAATAATTTTTATAAATGGTTCAAAAAATAAATATGTTTAATATAAATTGCTTATGAATATAAATAAAGAGTTTGTAATCTTTTGTTAATATATTTTTATATTATTTAATGTGTTTAATATTTTAATAAATTGATGTATTAAACACATTATATACTTATTTAATTATGTAATAATTAAGTAAGTAATAAAAACCTTATTAAAAAATTATAAATAATAAATATATATCAATTGCTACAAATCTCACAATAAAATATCGATACTTTGCGTTACTCTTAACAAACTGATTTTTCTCAATTTACGTTAATAAATGACATATCAATATTTATATATTATATGAATAAATTACTTCTCAAATGTTAGTTCTATAATTAATATTATGAATCCGTTAAATTGTCGTTCATTAAGCAAATAAAATATTAAAAAGCATTGCATGCATTTAGAAAATAAACAATTATGAGTACTTACGATCCTTATTATGAAAATTCACACACAAAATATACGATGATATTGAAAAAATAAAGAAATAAGTAAATAAGTATTGGTTTACAGTCAGTACTTTATTTACT
>JABFOX010002063.1:0-11931 GCA_022817665.1 Axea sp. ZL-2020 | reverse complement strand
ATTTGAGAAATTTCAACAAGATTTCTTTAAATTTGTTTCAGACAAGGTGTCGTTCAGCCATGTCGGATTGGACCAGAGGGCAAACCTGTTCCAATAGAGCATGTTTTAGAGTTACAGGAAGAACTTCAAAAGCAACAAATAAAACAAGACAGTGATTCCGATTAATTAGTGATAGTAAATTAATTTTATTTTATGTTACAAAATTGAATTTATTGAACATTTTAAAAAATGTTTTTCTACAATATTTAATTCGTTAAGTAATTTGTTACATTTAATGTAAAAATATTATTTATGTCAGATTTATTAACCAAATAATAACGCTAACCCTGTTGGTGTACCACGTATACCTATGGGTAGAGTCGTGATAAGTAAGCCAGGAGATGAATATTATCATTAAAAAAAAAAAAAAAAACTAAATACAAAAAAATTACAAATTGCTAAATCTGATAATATAAAAATTTATATAAAGTTAACTGAACAAAGGAACTAATAATGAGTTTATAATTTTAAATTCAATTTTTAAACCGGTCATTAGACCGGGCCTGGTACGGTTAGTGTTTATGGAAGTTATGTATCATTTGTTTTTGTTACGTAGTTAATTTGTTGAACAAATTAAAAAAAAAGTTGTTTTTTATAAATTGATACCTAAATTATTTAACTATTGATTAACAACTTTCCTAAAGTTTCTTCTATAGGAGTCTTCTATGTAACTTTTTGAAATTCGTCTATGAGAATTTCTCATTGGACTGCAAGAAAAAAACTTCAGTGTGAAGAATAGTTTAGAAGTTAAAAAGTATTAATGAATTACATATTCAATCTGATCATGCTATGCTTTCTTTAGATGTAACTTTTTTAGTTACTTTTATTTTTAATGAATTAGTTATACAGAGTGTTAAATCTAAATTGCATCTTACTGTTCTCATTGTAATATATCTAAACAAGAAATAAAATTTGCCCTTAATTTGATATCACATTCGAAATATTTCCAATTTAACAGAAAAACATATCAGCAGGTTGATGGTAGCCTTGTGCGAACACCATTTTTCGCAGAATTCGTGATGTGTGATTGTGTTCGCTCTGTGTGAATTCTTGATTTGCAAAATTATTGTATTGATAATTTGAACACCAATCCCATAAGTCGATATGTTGATGATATATTTTTATTACCCAAAAAAATAAAACAATCTGTTAGATGTATTTAATAATTACCATGAAAAACTAAAATTTAATTTCGAATTTAAAAATAAAAAATTTATTTTTCTTGACATCTTAATTATCAACGAAAGAAATACATTGATAACTAATTGGTTAAAAAAAAACGACTTATTCTGACATGTTCAACATTTTTTATTTCTGTTTTTTTTTTTTTTGATAAGGGGTCAAATTTGATCTCAAACGTTGAAACAATTAAAATATTTGTAATATAATTGTAAATAATTGTCGTTTGTATTTTTGTCATTAATTCTATTTAAAGATTTTATTTTTATATATAAAAATAAAAGAAATACACTGTATTTAATAAAATTGAAATTAAATTTTATTTTAAATACAAAATTTTTATGAGGTTAATAAAGTATAAATTAAATACAACAATTATATTTTACTTTAATCACGAGTTTACTAGTTTCATTAGAAGCGAAGACAAAGTAATTAAACGAAAATAAAAATGTGCAACAGATTATTTCAAAGTTTAACTTTTGTGATTAATATATTCTTTGAAATCAGGATTTTTAAATAGCATAACATTAAATAATTCTAATATATGTTCTCTTATAAAAACAACAATTTCGGAAATATAGTTTTTAAAATTAATTAAAATTATTTTTTGTAACCAAATCTTGACTTGTTGTTGCTAAGCGTTTTAGGTGTTTGAGATTTTGTTGATGAAGGTGGCTTAAGATTCATACTTATTCGATGTTGACTTCCAGATGCCCCTATATCTGATATACGTCTCTTTGGTGTTAGAATTGACCGTTCACTCATACTTGTATAACTTTTCTTTGTTTTATCTGTACTTGTTTTTTGTGAAATGACTTTCGATGGAGTAGTTAAAGATTTTCGCGGTTCGATAAGAGGTTTCAGGGAAGTTTTTATTGTAGTTTGAAGGTTCTTTTCATTTGATAATCCTGCTCGAGATGACCCTCCTACACTTTTGCGCATATTTGATTTTTGTAGCATTGTTGAGGATCTAGATAAATTGTGTAAAGAAGTAGTAGATTCTGTTCGAGAAACGCTGCTCTTAGACGAATTGGATAAGTAAGTTTCGCTAAAAACTGCTGAAGGTTTTTGAAATATTTCATCTGATAAAAAAGAAAAATATTGTATTAATATATATTAATATAAAATATATATAACATATTTCAGTTTAAAAAATTAGTTGTAAAGGTAATAATATGATAATATATTAAAATAAGTTTAAAGAAAAGTAACATAAGATTACTGATACTTTTGTCTTATTTCAACAAATTATAATTTTTTCATAAATAAATAATTGTATAAAATTATATTTAACTTTTTAAGCTTGCATAAATAAATATTGTACCTTGTAGTGATATCTGGCTAGATGAAATGGGTCTCTTCATATGCTTTTCAATTACTTGTTCCAGATTTCGTAAATTAGTTAATATGTATTGCAAGATACTGTTATTCGATTTCTGAAACGAAATTTGTTCTAATGAACCACATAAATTAGAAACCATAACTTCGGGTGATTTCGGTGGAAAAATTCTCGGTTCTTCTTCTGAAGTTTCTATATCCATATTAAGTTCATATGTATCTTGACGTACAGACAGTTTCTTCAGAGATGACTCAGACTCAGTGGAAACAGTAGAACTGTTATTAGGTGAAATCGAGCGTAAAATATTTGAAGCTATGATCTAAAATTGTTTTATTTATTAAAATTATTTATGTATACATAATGATTTTCAGTTATATAATTTTTTTGTGATTTATTGGGATTAAAATGAAATTAATATAATTGCCAATGAAATTGATTTCGTTACCTTTTCACAAGGTTTATAATTAGGTGGCAGAGATGCTCTGCCGGTGATGTTTATTTCAGGTTGAGTTGAACTTCTAACTATTGCTCCTTTTCTTTCATTTTTATCATTATTATTATATATCATTCCAGTACAAATACTCGATGTACTGATATTTGCATCACAATTATTCTTTTCTTCAATAATTTCACACAGACTTTGGCTAATACATTGCAAAATCAAATTTTTCTCTTTGCTTATGTAAGGTAATAAAGTACTTCCAGTTTCTTCAATTTTGTTAACATTATCCTATAAAAAATATAATTTTGGCTTATTTACTATTAGCATTATGTTAATTCAGTTAGTTATATGATAATACATTAATATCTGATGATTTTTCAATAAAGTGAGATTCAGCTTCTGAAGTGTTACTAATTATGTAATATAATTTTAAATTACTTTAAGAATTAATCTACTTTTCACGAAATTATTACAGACAAACTTTTATAATAGATTAGAACAAACAAATGATATTACACTTCCAGTTACGCTCCAAAAAGATCCATTTTGTTCGTCAGGATCAGGACATTGGCAAGTAACTTCATCCATTTTCAAAATTGCTTGCATTTTTGAAGTTCCACATTGTAATGTTACTTTAATGTTATTTTGATAAACTTCGTCCGTGTCTATATTATCTTGTTTCTCAAATTTCTCTAAATGAAATCCCAAAGCCTTTAACAGGCACACAATAACTGCAACATCTGGTTTAGAGGGAGGTTGTAACTAGGAAACAATTAAATCTTATGAATAATAATTTCATTATTAAGAAATTCCTTGGAGAAATGTTTGCTCAGCTTTACAATATATTATAAAAGAATAGATTTCTAGAAATATTAAAACAAGAAAACATCAATATCTATGATAAATAATAAATTTGATTATAATAATCAACATTAAAAATCAATATTAAAACATATCTAGAAACTTTCAAATGAAAAATAGTATACTTATGTGTAATTTAATTAGTGGACAATAATTATAATAATATTTTTATTCTAATAATAATACTACTAATAATAACAACAATAACATAATGTACATAATTAGAAATAAAAAGAACATTTCTTATCTTTATTACAGTAAATTAATATAAATAATAATTTTATGATATTTTTTAAAATACAAAACGAACAGCTATGAACAGATAATTCTTAAATATTTGAATAAACTTAGTACATACTATACTGTTTTTATTAAAAATTGAAGAAAAAAATTTGTATATGTTTAAAGGACCAATTTCAATCCAGAATGAATAATATAAATCAAACTACGTGTCTGACAATATCGATAGAAATACAAATTCGTGATCTATGATTTTTTATGTAGAACAATGAAACTACTTCAATGGAATAAAAAGTTTAAACTTGTTTTACGAACGTCCAAAGTTTTAGAAACATGAAAAAATGTTACAGTGTTTAAATAATGTTTTTACATTTGATAACTTTTATGTTGGCACATAAAATGTTATATAATTTTTTTCGCAAAAAATTGATAAAATCAATTGATTAAAATCATTTAAAAAATTATATATATTAAACATAAGTTTTAATATATTTTATGCAGATGAATTTTCCACTTCTTTCTCATTTAATTCATCTAGATTGTTGTTTAATTTATTTAATTAATAAAAACTATAATTATAAGTAAATTAAATAAAAAATATGATTTATAAGTATTATGATCGTATTAATTAAAAATATAATAAATAATAATTATATTAAATCAATTCTATATAAATATAACATTTCTATTGTAGAAGATAATTATTAAATAACTTTTTATTGATTTTTAATTATTGTAATGAGAAAAAAAACTCTCAAATACATCAATAATTTAAATATAAAAAATAGAACATTTTTAAACTGAAATTATTCAAGATAATATCTTTTGAAATTTGTATGCATTTGTAAAACTATTTTTCTTACTGATTGTAATTATAAATACATATTTTAAAGTCATCTAATAACCATAAACCATATGTATAAAAATAGCGTTCACTTAACGGCACATTTTCATATATAATAATGCATTAACACCAAAATATTTATATCTAAAGAAATATCTTAACAATATTTAAAGAAATCCTTAACAATTAAGTTAACAGTTTTATTGAAATTTCTAATCCGAGCGATTTATTCATACGCATTTATTTTTATCGCAACACACCAGAATATCACATGTGTATACCGTTTAGTAAAAATTTGTAAATTATTACGTATAAACATTTTTATTATTTTCAATTATAGCACTTCAATACTTAATTATTCATTTTACATCGATATAATGAATTAGTTCTTATTTGCATGCACACAAAAACATAAATATGGACATCATTCTATGATATAAACTTCGATTTAAATTGTAATTATTTAATAATATTTTTATACAAGTAATTTCGAAGTATTTTATGAGAAATTATAATTATTGAGATTTAAATCGCTATAATTTGGTAAAAGACGGAGCTTTTTTTTAAAATCTAAAATAATTGTTTTTCTAAATAAAAATAATAATGGATATCAAGAAATAACTCTGAACTTTAAATTTACTTACAGGATTCGCCGAGTTAACTTTTTTCCAAATTGACAAAATATATTTATTTTTTTGGAAATCAAAATCTTCATTTAACGATGTAGACATATTTCAACTGTTCAGCACCTGCACAAAGAAACTAATAATTAACGATGCAATATCCGGAGCAATCACACAAAATTGTCACGAGTGTAACGGTATTAGAGGTCGGTTTAAAACTGCTATCATAACACAATTGAACTGTTTTCGAAATTCTTAAATATATTAAATTTGACCCAAACAATAAACACAATCACAACAATCAGAAAATTGGCATATTTCGACTTAGATAAATAATTATTAAAAAATAGAAATCGTGGCACTTTCAAGTTGACTACATTTTAGTTTTTGTATACAGATTTAGAAGTATATTTATATTTTATAGAAATAGAATATGAAACAAAATTAAAAACTCATTAAGATAATGACTGAAACTTTTAATATTGATATTATTCACAATATTTTTGCTTATTAATAATTGATTTAACAGTAACTGAAACTAATTTATATTATTTATTTTTTATTACAGAATACACGTCTGCTAATAAATTAAATTTATATTTAAATATGAATAACATGTTAAGCATTAATCCAACGATTCATTCATTGATAATGTTTTTATGGATTTAACTTTATTAAAAAAATAACATTATAGAACATTTTTGGTAAATGTTTACTTTCTATAAATGATTACAGATAATCAAAATTTTACATGTAAGATTTTATAATGATATAAATATACGTAAAACTATTTATTTCATTAAATGCACTAAAATGTTAATGAAAAATATAACCAATGCATAAGCAAAAACTTAATTCTTAATTGTATGAAATTTAATATGAAATTTATTGAAATATAAAAGAGATATATTTCTTAATATTTCTCAACTTGTTAAATAAATATCAAAAAAGTAACTTAACTATTTCCGATAGCAAGAAAACAATTTAATTTCAGTTTTGTACTTATAAAAAAAGTTATGTAATAATATTAAATATATTTATTTTTCTTAAATTTAAAATAATTTTGCGCGAATTCGTTCCGTCGTACCTTGTCTAGGAAATTGATATACAGAAGCGCATTTATATTGTTCTTTGCCGGTATATTCCGATAAAAATAAGCTCCATTAATATAAAAATTTGTATTACCTTTGTGATTGTTGCTTTCAATAATCATTAAAAAATGTTTGCGATAAAAAAAGCTTTGTTATCAACTATTCGGTAAGAAAAATATATCATGATTTTTTATATCGCTGAAATTATGTAATTTCTAACCTATAAAAATGATATTGTAATATTTCATTGCGTTATTAATATAACCGATTTATGAGTTACGTTGAATAATATTAAAAATAACAGTTATTTGGTGGATGATCAAACCAAATGAAACTTTATCTTTCTTATTTCTTATATAATTATATTGATTTTAATCTTATCAATGCCAAATCAAATTAGAACATTTTTTTTATAAATTCTTGATTCTTATTTATAATAGAAAATATTATAATACATTAATATGTCATTTTTAATATATCCATTTCATGCAATTCCAAATTTCTTTGTTAATACAGCAATATAGTCTACAATTAATATTTTTTTAATTTATATACTTTTTGTATATAATTTCAAATTAATATTTATTGAATTGTTAGAAATTAACAATTAAGATAAACAATGTTAAAATATGTTTATCAGTAATTTATATAGAGTCATTATTATGTATTATAATTAAGATATATCAGTGTAGTGTATTCAAACATTAAAATATTTATTTTTAAATATATTGATGTTTAGAAAAAGTCTATAAAATATTTCAAGTTTATATTAATAATAAATGAAAATGTGTTAAATTTATTTAGAAATCTTTGTGATTTTAAATTGTATACATAATGTATAATGATTTAACAGCAAGTTACCTACAATAGATAAAGAATTTATTGGATTATTGTAATTAAAGGAGCTTGATTATTATTATTAATACCAATATTTTAATTAATATTTACATTATTTTTAGCTTTTATTGCATAATTTATATTATTTTGTAGGAATAATGGAGCAATATTACGGTCAAAACATACTCTTCCCGAATTACCATATGATTATAAAGCGTTGGAACCAATAATTTGTGCTGAAATTATGAATTTACATCATTGCAAACATCATGCTACTTATGTTAACAATTTGAATGTCGCAGAGGAAAAAATGCAGGAAGCTGTGGCAAAAGGAGATGTGAATGCTCAAATTGCACTTGCCCCAGCAATTAAATTCAATGGAGGTGGGCATCTTAATCATTCCATTTTTTGGAACAATTTGTCCCCCAGTGGTGGAAAACCTGATGGTTAGTATTTTATTAAATTATCTTCTTATATCATATCTTAATGAATTAACAATTTGGTTTGATTGAATTTCTTTTATTCTATACTTTTGAAAAGATCTAATAAAGATAATTAAATACGTTATTATATATGCATTTTATTTTAATAGCTGCTTTGATGAAACAAATTGAAAAAGATTTTACAAGTTTTGAAGAATTTAAAAAAAGGCTATCAGAATCCACAGTTGCAATTCAAGGTTCTGGTTGGGGATGGCTTGGATATAATCAAAAAGATAAAAAATTGCAAATTGCAATTTGTGCTAATCAGGATCCTCTTCAAGCAACAACGGGCTTAATTCCATTGTTTGGAATTGATGTTTGGGAGCATGCTTATTACTTGCAATATAAAAATGTACGACCTGATTACGTAAAAGCAATTTTTGATATTGCTAATTGGAATGATATTAATACTCGTTACAAGAAAGCGAGTGGTTGTTAAAATCATTTATTTTAGCAATAATAAAATAAAATTAAGTACAGTAGGATATTTCCAGCAAAATGTCAATGCACTTATATAATTGATCAAATTCGATTAGATTTATAATATATTACTTTTCATTGATATTGAGTCTGATGTATTTGGATGTTTCAAACGATTATTTGTAATATTTGTATTGTATGAATAAATATAATTTAGTTTTTATGTTTGACTTAGGATTATGGCTATTATACTTTGTAAATTTTATAGTTAAGATTAATTTGATTTCAGTTTCTGAAATATATTATTTCTTTATATTTATCAGTTGAAACCAGAATTATTTGTCAAATAAGTTTTTTTTATGAAGAAACCAAAACTACTTTATATTTATTTTAAGACGTATTTAAATTTCAAAAATTAATTTCATCTAAAATATATTTTTATGCAATTGAGTATTTTAAAAAAATAGTATATAGTAATATCTACATCTTATTTTTATTTTTGTTTACTTATGTGTCTTTTATGAGCGAATAAAAGTAAATTAACAGAATTCTATACAAATTCTAGCATTTCTTAGCTATTTATCATACATAATATATATTATTTACTACATACACAATTATTAATTACTACATATACAATTATTTAATAAAACTGCATATGAACTGATTGCTTTTGAAGATTTTATAAACTTAGGTAATTTTAAAATAAAAATAAGAAATTTAAAAAAATTGTTCCGAACGAACATACCTACTTATTTTATAGCATCTAAAGTGACAACTGTAATTCTAATTTGTTTGTATAAAATGAAATGAAACACCATTTTTATGTTTACATGAAAAAATTATATAATTTTATAATAAATTGTAGATTAATAATAATTTTTTTCAATGTGAACAAAATCCATAGAAATAATTATATATTATTATTCTTTGTAACAATATGTACAATCTCAGATATTCTTTTATTGCTTTAGAATTGTTCTTTTGTCGGTTTATCAAGATTTATTTATTAATATAATTTTTATAAACTCAGTTTTAAACAATAAAACAATATTATGGTTACAGCAGAACTTAGGTACTGCTTTAATTGTTTGAATATAAATTTACATCTACATGTGAATGATAATTTAAGTTGTAATATGTAATTTTCATGGAAGTAATTTTAAATATTATGTGTAAATTAGAATGATTTAAAGTTATCTACAAAAATAAAGTGAATGTGGCATTAAAATAAATATTTAAGAAATAATATATTGAAAATGAATATACACATATTACTTAATGAGTAATAATATAAAATTACTATGATATATGTTAAAATTTATATCATTTTAAACATATGTAATTTGTTGTATATTGAGAAAAATATGAATCAAAATTTTTGCACTAAGGTTTTTAATTTTACCAAAATGTTCATTTAATTCCATTAAATATAAGATAAAGCAACCGAAAAACGAGTTAAAATTACCATGCCTTTAATTAAAATAATTGAATATAATAGTATTGCAAAACTTTATTATATCTCCAATTATTTTAATTTTAGCAAAATTTGATTAATAAATCTTATATTATGCACACTAAAATATTATACGTTTTCATATTCTCATTTGATATCTCTAGGAATTTTTAAACAAATAAAAAATACTTGTTTATTCTTATTTCATTTCTTTTTTAGCGCTTTAATAAATAGCAGTTATAATATTCAAATCTTGCACACTGAAACAGCGCACAGAATCAGTCGATAAAATGGCTCGCTTTCAAACAGAAGGAACGGTGGATTAGAAATCAGTATGGCTCAAGATTTCAGCTGTTTTATTTCCCGTCTCCAAACAAGTGGTAAGTCAAAGGTCACTAAGTAATGATTGTACGATTATTTTGATAATTTGTGGTTATCTTTCTCATTGTATCAACCTCTGTCCCAAAATTTTATTTGAATTATTGCGCGACGTACGTAAACGTTTTCATTTTCATATTCACAGTAATATTTGACAGATTATTTATTTAGATTGTTATTACAAGATCCTTTCAGAAATGAAATAATAGATATCGATTGATGTTTCATTCACTATTATGAATTTTTACAAGTTAATTTTCTAAGAATTACCGTGGATCATTATTTTGTTGTCTTGATATAAATATTCATGTTTTAATATGTAAACAAGAATGCACCAAAAACCACGAAACCATGAATAATAATTAAAAATAAAGAAATTAAGAGCAATACTTATTAAATAAAAGCAGTTTCATTCTATAACTGTATTTGTTATATTAATTTATGATATTAATATACTTTCAAATTCATTTCAAAATATTAAATAAAATAATTTTTTTTTATATTTTCGTTTCAATCGCAATATTATAAAATTTGATGTTGAAATAGATTTGATAAATATTTCTTTACTTTTCTCAGACCGCGAGGAACCAATATCTATTTGAGATTTTTTATAATAATAAAAAGTCTCAAATAGTTTTATTCTTTTATTTTTGACGTTTCGTTCATATAATTTGGACCTCTAGTAATTTTTTTCACAATCACCACAATTAATTTTAACTAAAAAAGTTTCAGAAAGGCAAAGCTCAAGAGATTCAAACTACATGAACATACCGTCAGTAATAATAAGATGAAATATTTAAAAATCTTAAATAATGATTGATTCACGATCTTGACAAGGCACATTAATGTTTTATATTAACAAAAAACATGAACATTAATTATTTCAGATTTAATAAACATAAAAAAAAACAAAGAAATGTTTTTATATTGTTATAATAACGTTCTAATCTGTAATAATTAAATTAATTAATCATTACAGATTTTCAAGTGAAATTAAATTAATATATTTTCTTTGCAGTTGTTTTACAGGGCTTATTTCATATTGTTTTACTTTAACACTGAAAAACAATTGTTTTAATCTAATCAATTTTATTTTCGTTTAATGAGAATTTAATTTTTTTCTATAAACAATTTAAAGCAAACTACTACATGAATCTCTTATTCAGATGAAGTTTAATAAATAATACAAATATATCATTATGTTTTAGTATAGTTATTAAATAATTAAATATAATAGAAAATAAATACAGCTTGTTAAGAAATTATTTAGAGTTAAAATAGCTGTAAAATTGTATAATTTGTAATTATTTTTTTAGAATGTAATTGTAATTTTGGAATACGAAGTTTTATATTTTTTTAAGATTTCAGTAGCGAGTATTATTTATTTGATCTTTTGATCATATACACATCTCGAATACAAAACGTTTTATGAGAAAGAAAACTAAAACAACATTGCAAATAATTCTTTTTCAACACTTTCTTGGTCTGCTGAAAAGTCATTTTAAACGAAAGAAACATTTTGGAGTAAAATTGCGTAAAGATTCTCATTATTTTCTACTATTCAGAATTAAATACTTTTGTTTCATTTGTTTGAAATTGAGGAAAATGTGACTAAATTTTTTATAATATATTTAGGTAGTGTCAGATATTATGTATAAAACTTATTTAACATTTATCAGATAATAAGAATAATATAACTA
>JABFOX010002062.1:0-11932 GCA_022817665.1 Axea sp. ZL-2020 | reverse complement strand
ATTATGTTTCAATCAAAAAAATTAGTCTTTTAATATGTGTGGTTTAATGTATAAAATTACGTTGATAGAAAACATTCTTACACCGTAAATTTGTACCATAAACTGGGATAGGTTATGAAAAAAAAAAAAAAAAAAAAAAAAAACGTCATGTGCATGACATAAGTGTGGATCATAATCGCAAGTTATACGTTTTACATTTTTCCAGTAGATTTATATAACATTGCACTAGACAAATGCCATACTCTTTTAATATATATTGGAAATGTATGGCATCGATTTGGTAGAAAAATAGTAGGACAGTGTTTGATGCTCGGGTTCCACAATCATGACATACACTTGTCAATTTCCTTGCTCATGTGTAAATTCACATAATTATATTTCATTTGGGGTAAAAATTTAAATAAAAGTAATCAAAATTTCTAATACACAGTATATTGATTATTAATAGATGTGAATATCAACCAACGACACAGTAGTGAAATCGCCAAAAGCGATTTGATAATGATGAGATATAATCATAGATGAAGTTTAAATCACTCTCAACTCTTTACTGTATTTGTTTATGGTGAAAATGTTTCATATTGGTCCAATAAGGTCTCGATGAGAAGAGTGTCATCATTAATAAAAATATTAAACACATCAACAGACCAAAGTTAAAGACACATCATAAAGCATTTATGTTATGTTACTTTTTATGGTGTTTTCTATTTTCGCATCTTTCATAATTTCGCTATACTTTTTCCATTATTACATTTGTAAAATAAAATTATTGTTAGTGTATAGAAAATGTTGATTCAAAAGGAATATTTCTGTATAATAAAATATATGTGTATATAAATAAATTAATTATCGCTTAACATGACGTCTATATTGATTACATTATACACGTAAATAAATTTTAAAAATAAAATACGGTACTTCATTTAACATTCAGAATACTTTGCAAGTAAAGACAACTTTCATTTATTGTTTACATACAAAAGAGTTTTTGTATTCCTTTCAATTTTTCACTGGCCTACTTAGTTATTGTTTCAGCTCCCATTAACGTAGTTTATATTATATCACTTTTAAAAACAGTTTTCAAAGCTTTTGAACTTACTGTTTTAAAGTTTCAATTTTTTGCTCTTTTTAATAACCATTTACCACTTCTGAATTCTTTTTAAAATTTTATTCCTTTAACGTCAAATTAAAATTTTGTTTTAAACAAAAATAATTTTTTATCTCAGGCAAAAAGTGATAAAGTGTTTTATTTTTTGCAAAGAAGTAAAAAATATACTTTTTTTAGTTTATTCGTGACTAAATTAATTTAAAAATAAAACTAGATAACGTTCTTGTTAAATTTAAAACAACTTCATTATGTTAAATTTTCGTATCATTAAAACATTAATTTCAATGATTATTATTCAGAACGGACAAATTCTTAAAACACCTCTTATTTCATTCAGATAGTAACTTACATTTTTTCTACGCTGTAATTTCATAATTTTCTAAAATGTATTACAAAAAATTAAATATTCTTTTATGTAATTTTTTTACATGAATATATAATTCTCAATGCTTTTTGTTTTTTATATAAAGATTGTAACTTTAATATTATTAATAACTTAATCAAGTAAATTTATTATTTTTAATAATATTACTGCAATAATATTAATAATATTATGCTTTGCAAGATCAGATCACTGTTTTTTTTTCTTTTTATTAGCTCTATGCCGATACTACTGTAATCGATGTATCTCTTATTGGTACATCGACGTCCAATCGCAAATAAATCATTTAACTGAAATTCAAATTATTTTAATAGAACCAATTATTATTCTTAAACTATTAACTATTTGAGTTAATAAAATATATTTTAGTACGAAACAATAATACAAAGCAATTAGAATAAATTTATATATTTTTTCAAGTACATAGTTTGCTACTTATTTCATTTTTTTTTTTGCTACTTATTTCAACTATGCAATCGTACTTGAACAAACAGCTTTCTCTGGATGACTTAATAATAGACTGACTGACAATGAATTTATTGCCATGAAAAACTAACAGTCGTCGTTTATTTAATGTAATAGTAAATATTGATATAAAAATAAATAGCTATGTTAAAATAAATGAAAGTTGATTATCTGTACATTCAAAACATTATTATATATCTATAGTAGCCAAGAGTTTAAGATTCATATCTATGATATTGAATTTTAAAGGAAAATGAATAAGACAAATATTTGAGTATCATAACTTTTGTTTTTTGTACTGTAATGTATTGCCAATAAATTACATTTCTTGTACAGAATAAAAGAATTTATGAAAATAATTTCATGAATTTGGCAGTGGCTTTAATCGAACTCCCTTTTTGTTATTGTTTTAAAATTTGGATATTTACGCAAGCATGCTTTTTTTCAGCAATCAATGGAATGCACTTATATACGCGCAAGAGCTTAAATGTTTATGTAAATTTATTACATTTATTATTTAGCGATAATTATTATTTCTAGTTTAATGAGCGCAATTACATGATAAACATTTTTTTACATTAATAAATGTCTAATTGTTACTGCAATAAATTCTAATATAAAAAAATGAGGATGTATATAAAGTGGCCAAAAATCATCAAGATGGGAAAATTTGTCGAGAAACACTTGAAAAATAGTATTGAGCATCTTTATATAGACTATTCAATAATATGAATACCCGCCCTCCCTTCAATAGCATACGAGGGTGGTTCCACAAGTACCCGGCCTGATAAAGAAAACACAAAAATTTTGGGAAAAAATATATTTATTTTGTAACATAATCTTATTTCAGCCCAATACACTTTTTTCAGTGATGTTCTATAAATGCGATACCCTTTTTATAATAAGAACTGTCGTGCTCTTCAAAATAACCATTAACAGCCGACATCACTTCTTTATCGTTGAAAAATCTTTGACCACTGAGCTATTTTTTTTCATATTGGGAACAAAATAATCCGAGGTGGCTAAATCTGAGGAATACGGTGCATGAGGTTGCAATTCAAACTTTAATTCATTCATTTTGGCCATTGCAATAATTTTATGACTAATTTTCATTGAAAACGTTCACTGTTGATGGCTACCAAACAAATATTTAACAACGCGGCGTCTTCAAACTTGCAAAATATGCTTTATAGATTGTGTACTTTCTAATCAGTGATATTTTTTTAATACAGTGACTATTATCTAGGTCAGGCCGGGTACTTCTGGGACCAATCTCGTATTCCAGTGATAGTTGGAAGATATCTTTAAAATCTTTAATAGAATTCTCCATTTCTTATTGTACGGGTGGGTATTAATTTTTGGTACCGCTAATTACTATTTTAAATATTTTAAATCTCTGGAAAAATTTTACCACCTCGATATTACTTTCAAACTCTGCATAATCTGTATAATCATGTTCAATTATTTTTCATCACATCTTATTATAATTTTCTTAAAATTAATGAAAACATTTTGATTTGCAAACAAAACTGATTACTTATTAATAGAATATAACGAAAATCATCATATTTTCATTATATATTTTTAATGGGACGTGGTCAGAATATAGCCAAAAAAAAATAATCAAAGTAATCGTATTAAAAATCATTAATAAATAATTAGTGTCTGAATATATGGATCAAAACACAATCATATCACTTTAGTGTGGTGAAGGTACTTAAAAATATTGCATAATAAAGGTCCTTGAGATATTACACTGGCGCTGAACTGAATTTCGATTTTATTTTCAAAGGTATTTACAAAATGAATCTGATGCTGGAAAAAGGATTTGATGAAATGAATTATATAAATAATAAAATAAATAATGAAATAACTGCATATAAATTGACAAAAATCATCAATGTGATGATTTTTTTATTTATATTTAGTATAAGTAATCTTTTCATTTGAATTAAATTATATTATCAAACTTTAAATACATTTTATAAAATTTGAACTAAACCTGTTTATGGAAGATATTTTAGGATCATTTTTTATTAATGTATTACCTTACATAGAAAAACTGAACATAATATGTTCAGTATGAGAATTTTTTATTATAAAAATATATATAACGGATTATAACCTATTTAAATTTAATTTAAATAATTAAAAGAAAACTTGGTTATATATGATAATAATATTATAATATCTGATCATGTAGCGATCTCATTTTCTTCAAACTAACCATGACTGAATTTGATGAATGAAAACTAATTTTTATTACAATAGTTTTTTTTTTTTTTAATTATTCATAATAGTTATAATAGTAAAAGTGCAGTTATTTTTATTTGTGAAAATTAATTAGAATCTCATTAAATTTATATCAACATTTTTTAATATTTGTGCTTTTTGACTTGAATACGTTTTTTCAAATCCATGAAAAATTAATTTTTTAATTCAAATACGTCTTAAGAACTCGCATTCTGTAAAAATGATAAATTTCAGAATCATAGATTACTTAAGTATTTAGTCAGAAGTTTCAAGACACTCCACCAACAGGATTTTCGTAAAGGAAATTAAAAAACCCGCACGTTTGGATTAACCGTCACGCGAACGTTCATATCCACTCGTTTCTAGTCTCATTTTGAAGTACGTGTATGTTTTTCATTGGTTCGAGCCACTCGGGTTTCGTCAAGCTAATTAATCGACCTTCGACAATGTTACGATGCACGGAAATTCTGATAACGATCCTCCTGGCACCGATATTTCCAAGTTGTTCAACTGAGTTCCAGACAAAAGCGGTTACTTGTTTCGGTACGCGCGTTAAGTCAATGCGTATAAACGTACTACATTTATGGACGAGTTTCCGCATTGTTTTGAGTTCATCGGATGTAATGCATTCGACGTGGGATTACGAATTTGATCATATCTTTAATCCCGAGATGATTTTGGTTTCATTTTTAACTCTAATGTGTCACGAAAAAACTGTAACTAAGTTTCACAGTATGTACTAATTCTACATTTATATTATTCATTCTAGATACAAAAAAATAAAATTAAAAAGCAGAAATTTGGGCAGTGATGATATGCTATAACAAAGACTGATATTACACACATGTTCAACAACCGAGTAACTGAATGTGAAATCTAGTTCATTTCCCCCACACATATCATTAGACAATTTTTCAATCAGCGTTAAAAAACACATCGATTTCATATAAAAAAACCTTGTGTTGGAGGGGGGGGGACTGAATTTTCCATAATTACCAAAATTATGAATAAATCATTTTATTCTGCTAGCTTGAGATTCAAGAGCTAGAGGAATCAATAAAAAAAAATTTAAATAATTGAATACGAAATTTTCACGGTAATTTATCGTCATAAATATAATATATATATGATTAACGCAACACAAACATAAAAAGCCACAAAATACATGAAGCTTGCACTTTTAAAGAGATAACATTGATATAGTAATTCGGTGGAGAACAAGATTCTCTTGATGTTCTCTTAACTCGGAGTATGATTGATGGGTCATTAGATTTGTCGTCATCCTTTCAGCCAGAGAATATTCATACAGTTTATTATCTTGGTGACTCATTATCTGAAAACATGAAAGAAGCCGTTTGGAGATTACTTCATGCTGATTCCTTCATCTGAAGGTTCATCGTGCCCTGAGGAAAAGATTTCTATTGGTACCGCGGCTGTTTTGGCCAAATTCTAGGCTATCAATAATTTGAAATATTTTGTGAATGGATCCATCTATTGAGCAAAGTTTTGGTCTGTTTTATTTAGAAGCTAGTGTGTTAGCGAGTATTGTTGTGCGTCCAAGAACCCTAACTCGGCTCTGTAGTTAATAATTTGGCGTTTGGAGAAAATCTCACAGCGTATTCTTACGAAAGACTTACATCAATCTTGTAAACTTCAGTTGACGTAAGAATTGAAATCTACTGAAGAAATTTTTAAATTTGGGGTTCAGAAAATTCTGAAGGGATTGCAGAGAAATAAATGCATCCACAAAGTGTTATTGATTGGTGCGAATTTTAGACTGGAGGCTTCATCTGACAGATCATTCTTATTAAAAAATGCAACTTATTAAACACTAACAATTAATGATGTTCACTATTGCGACATGATAATCGAATTTTTATGGCTAAATTGCAAAGTATGGATGTGGATGACAAATAGTTTTAACAAGATGATGTCATATGCTATACAGCCCGAGAAACAATTCAATTACTGTATTAGTCATTTTGTGGTCGTGTTATTTCCCATTTTGATGATCAGATTTGTCAGCCCAAATTACGTGATTCAACGCCGTTATATTTACTTGTTTGGAGATTTTTGAAGTCTATGGTTTATGTTAACAAGCTCACGACTACCCGTGCCTTGAAGAAAGAAACTGAGCATTGTATCAGCCAGATTTATGCAAAATAGTCATGGAAAATTTCGACTAAAAATTGTATATATGCCAGCAAAGTTGAGGAGACCGTTTACTCGATTTACTGTTTCATATATAACTCTATACGGTGCACTTTAAGACTGAATAAAAATTCAAACTTTCGAACTAAAAACGTTTATTTATTTATTTATTTTTTTTTTTTATTATTACTTCCAGCGTGTATTTTTGGAAAGACTTTACAAGTGGAATCAGTTCATTTTTAAAATCTGTTAATATTAAATAGCTCTCTCTCACCAAAACATCTGTACTGATCTTTGCACCGAACAGTATAATCTAAAATTTACAGTAATTTCCTTGATTGAGAAATGTGGTGTATTTGCATGAGATAGGATTCAAAGGGATCTAACAGAAGCTTTGACTTAAGTCTCAAATACAAACATAGTTTTCACTGTTCCCGAGAGTCTAATCTTTTCTATACTATCGAAATCATCAATTATATATCACCATTTTCATTAATTACAAGGACTGTTGGATTTATATACGGGCTCTTTCATCTTTGAATTATAACTGTATCAAATATCCTTTAAATTTCTGTGTTGTCCGGCTATAAATATTTATTCGGCAAATGATATTATCTAGCTATAAAACGACCATTTTCCTTTACATCTAACCTATTGCCATAAGTCCCCAATAGACTAGATTCATTTCCAAATTTCGTACTTTCTCCAGCATTTCTTCATATATCTAGTTTAAACTTTCGAAATTCGTTTCAGCTGTAATATCTCGAGCTTAACCAGTTCCAGATAACTTTTAATATTGAAGAATTAATTTTACTAATACCATTTTATTTTCATCGAACAACTTTCCGAAATCTACTGTTAAATTTATCCTACTTTTTAATATTTTGATTATATCAATTCAAATAATTACATCTGTTCTGAAATTAGGTACTAGAATTATCATCTGAGTCAACTCTTCATTACTAACTTCCGCAATTATTTAAGTTTTACGTATATGCGTTATATATTACATATGGTTCTCATATTAGTAAAATATGGTTATAAATATATAAGGCTAATTATGATGTACAAATGGATTTTATATGCATGTTACGTACACTTAATACTTTGTTTTCATATGTCACATACAGGGTGGCTCAAAAGTCACTGTACACTTATGTAAAGAAAAGGCAATAATTTAACGGGTTTTATCATTACCAACTTTCGTTTTCTTTTAACCAGCTGTCCAGTGATTTTTGCGCCATCCTGTATAATTAATAATCGGATCACGTAAAATACTAATTTGAGTTATATATAACTTGTAAGTTGTGTGTAGATAATCTATAAAACGTTAATGACTCTCTATATAGAAAATGCTTATTTTTTAATTACTGTTTTAAAAATTCTTACCTAGTACTGGCACAAAGTATATTGCCATTTCATTTCGACTTTTACCAGTACCAATAACTACTGCCGTATGAATACTTGGTCGTTTGTTACAACGAAATTTCTACATGAATAATTTTTCAACTGATTCCGCTAGATTGAATTTCATGCTAGTGAAATCGCACAATGCTGTGACATGTAATCATTTATTTCAAGTTGATATTGTTTATATCTTATAAGTTATGTAATTTACGTTTGTATGCAAATAAAGTAGTATTATATTATTGTAAACATTTTGTAAAGAATTACTTATACTTTTTCTAATGATTCCAATAATTCGAGTTTCATATAAACTGAATAATTATTTTACTAATTTTGGTAGCAGTATTTTGGTGTAATAATCTTTTCACCTTAACAAATCTTTTATTTTGATTTTATGATAACATATTTAGATTTAATTTTGTGCAACTTATGCAGTCACTGACCAGTTTCATAGTTAAAATATTTAATATTGTGTTTTATTTATTCTCATTGCATATTGACGACACTCGACCATTAATGTTGATCTTTATTGAGTTTATAAAATTAAATTATTATAATATCAATACAATAAAGAAATAATTATAGCATACAAAAAGCAATAAAATTTTATTTATATAAAAATTGTTGTGTGATGAAATAAATTACTAGGTGAACGTATTTATGTAAAATTCATTATATTAGAGAGAAGAACAAAAAAATGGTTGAAGTTATTTATAGAACTAAAGAGAAAGCGTTAAAATAGTAAGTCATAATAAATGAAATTAAAATGTTAAAACAAAATATATAAACATACCTAGAAATTATATATAAACACATTTTTTGTATCATTATTTTTTCAATTACACAAACGTTGGGCTTTATTTCATAAACATTGCAGAAAACGTATGCAAATAACTGCAGTGTCACATTGCTGATATAAGTATGACGCAAATACTGCAGAAATAATTTATCATAAAGCATAATGCCCTGTTATTTAGTAACTTAGATTATTTCGAAAGTCGGAATTTTAATCGAGCATGTGCTCGCTGATAAATTAATGAAAATTGTTTCTGGTCGTCAACGAGCTTAGCTTAAATATAAATTTGTATAGAATTTTTACTCAGATTTTAACAATTTATTTCAAATACTTAGTTAAAATTGTATTCAGCTCAAATTTGTTTCTTATTTCAAGTTATGTATACACTCTTCATAACTTCTCATTATATAATATCATTATATTATACAGAAAAATTACTGGTGTTATTTGGTAAATAAGAAAATTCATCATTTACAAGCATTTCTGCAAACATGATTTTTATAATTTAAAAATAATAACTATTAAATATTACCTCTATGACAATTGAATTAAACGAAATTAATTTGTAATGCTCTAAGTCTTAAAATGTAGCAATTCGAAATTCTCGACCAATTTTCATAAAATATCCATTATTGATTTGATTTGAGAAATTGATTTTTATCGTTACATCTTTATTTTCTCATTGTGATATGTTTTTCAAATTTTCAAACTTCGATTTTTTAACCTGTAGAGTAAAATTGATTTAAAATAAAAATAATTATTATACAATAACAAAAACTTTTAATAAAACTCGATTCTTAAATTAAAATTTATTATGTTCATTGCAAAATAAATCGAATTTAATATTCGGTTAAGTATGAAGCATAATTTGTACAGTATACAGAACTTTATAATATATTTGGCGTCCTTAAAGTAATTTTTAAACTTTCACTAATTATATTTAAAAATGTATTTCTTTGTTTCAACACGTCGTCACATTTGAAGAAATTCATTAAAGTTTTAAGACTGTGCTACGGAAATTTTGAGACACGGTAAACGTATGCTTTTGTTTGAAACTTTGTTTAATGAAATTATCTGCATAAACGTATTTAATAGAATGTAATTAAATTATGGTGAAATATCATTTAAACTAAATATATTATATTTTGCGGTATACATTTTCTCAACTAGAATGAAACGACGTGCAAATTTCATTGATTCCTACCGTACATAATGCTCATTCCTTTTTCTTTTAGAGTATCAAGTCGCAGATTGTATTTAGGTCAACTTGTTTCAAGTGCTTTCGAAACTTTGAATTTCTAAATTTCAACTTATTTCCAATCGATTGTATTACGTAACAAACCTGGTGTTCTAATTATACTTATTAATGTATTGATCGTATAAAAACTTTGTTCAACATTTTTTTGGTTTTTTTTTTTTTTCAATTTTTTATTTTCTGCTTCGGAAGTTTTGTAATTAAATAATTTATTGAAACAAATATACATTTTACTTTAGTTAGGAGAAAGTTGTTAATGTAAAAACACTTTGTTTCGAGACATTATATATTTAATACTAATATTATTTACGTAAACATACTTAAAATTAAATATATAGATTACGTAACTAATTTGAAATAATTCTAAAGAATAATTATGCACATGTTTGAATAAAAAAATATTCACAATGCAATTAACGATAAAGCGTACTTTTTTTCATTAATAATTTGTTGAAAGAAGTAAAAATTAGGTTATTAATAAAATGAAAAATTAAACAGAAAATAATTTTGCTTGAAGTTACCAAGAAAGAGGACCGCAGTTTAATTTTCATGTGTTGTGCTATTATCTGAAAGTGTATAATGTTTACACTTACAAAAACAGAAATATTTTTTATTATTTTCTATTTGCTCATTATACTAGTTTAATTTTAAAACCAGAAGAATAATTTAAGCTACAATTTATTTAAATTTTTATTTCAAATTTTATTGCAGTAAACATTTAAGAAATATGATGAACTAAAACCAACATTGTAATTAATTTTTTATCGAATATACGTAATTAAATGTCGACAAAGTTTTTATTTCATACGTTTTTAAATAAAAGAGATAATACATTATTTGCTTATTTGCGATATAAAATTGCAATATAAAACATATACATTATCTTTCATAATATATTTAATCAAATAATTTGTATAACCAAATAATATATAACATAGTAGTTATAAGTAATAGAATTTGCCCATAAATCTTTTGGGCCCATTCTTTACGGGCCCATTCTTTACGGGCCCATCTTTACGGGTCCACAGATATAAAAAAAATATACTAAAGTATACCACAGTAGCCACAGTGCCCTATTATGGCTGAAACTATGATATAGCATCCGCTAAATGTATCCACAAAATGTGGAAAATCTATAATCTTTGGCATAATAATTGATAAAAATGCAATTCAAACAAGATTTTTCTTTATCTGGATTTGAAACCACGTCTCTGACTTAACAAAACTTAAAGTGCAAAACTTGTAGTTTTGCACTAGAGCTAAATTGCTAATTGAAATTCATTTTATAACTGAAAATATATATTAACTGCCACTTTGTGTACAATTTACAATGAATTAACAAAAAATGCACTTATAATATAAAATTACCGTTTTCAGATTAAATTAAAAAATATGGTTTTTACCTCTACTTTGTACAATACTATATTATTTTACACAGGATTTTATAGTAGTAAAATAAACATTATGTATTAAAATTTAATATATATATATAAATTTTGTCATGTAAACAGTATGTCGTAATTTTATTTATAAGCTTCTGAAATTAGTTTTGTAAGTAAAATAATATTTATGAACAGGTTAGAAATAATTATTATAGCAATAGCTATAATTTTGATATTTTGTAATAACCACCATAAATGAAATATTATTAAAGTAGTTAATATATATTGCATTATAAATAACCTACACATGATTATAGTAAAATATCATTATTAATAAATATTTCATATCGTAAATTGGCAAGAAGGTATGTGTATTTCAGTTTACAGTTAAATTATGGAATAATTATATTGATTGTCCTATCAATTTTTGTGTGTGATCCTTTTAAGTCACTTGAATTTCAGAACTATATTCAAACTAGAAGAAAGATATCTTTGCTATTAGTATTTATAAATCATACATGCTTATAATTCAAACAGTTTCAAAAATAAAAAAAAAAAAAAAAAGAACAAACTAAAAACCAAATTAATTTCTGCTCTTTGTTTTGTAAATTATTTACAACTACAATTTAACAAATCTATTTTAAAAAAAATATTAATATTTTTTTCTATTTTAATATATTAAATCAATATTTATTTATATATATTTTATTAATTATTTTATTTTATACTTATT
>JABFOX010002061.1:0-11932 GCA_022817665.1 Axea sp. ZL-2020 | reverse complement strand
ATTTTCACACCCCGCCAATAAATTAATACGACGTCTACTACTAGTTATTTCTGTAATAATTCATAATTTATTGTTACATTTTGTTCTTTTTTAATTACTGAAATTAATTCCTCAACCTTATGATAAAAAATGCAAATTGTTGAGATTGCACAAGTTATAATATTTTCTAATAATGATTACTACGGATTTTCTACAGTTTAATTACATATATAATTTAATTAAAATTTTAAATGTATAAAAATATCCCCAGAGGACCTTCGTAGAACATAATTAACGTAATTAATTTTATATTCAACAATCACATTAAAATTCAGCAGTTGTTAGAATATTTGTATCAATCTTTAGAAAGTTATACTAGCAGTCCAATTTTTAGCTAATAAATTCATTATTCTATACGTATTTTTGAATTAAAAACATCCAGAATTATACATAACTGTAATATGACGAAATTGTTATACATGTTCAGATATGGGTAGGCATAAACTCATATTTACGATTAGAATTGATAAGGTCCATCAAAAAAATATAAGTGAATATGATCAAAACATAATGAAATTAAAACAAGAATTATATTTCACTTAAGAACTGAAATAATATCTAGCATGACAATATGAATTTCTTTTAGATTTGGCGCGTTTCCAGATAAACAAGCGTGAAAATAATAGTCTATATGTCATTTCAAAACATCTGGACACACCATCCGAATTCTCTGAATCAAAACTGTTTTCAGATATTATCAATACGAATTTTCATATAATTGAAATCTAGATAATATATCGATAATGTTTAGATTATATATGATAAAAGAGTATTCGTTGGACATTATCAAGACCGATCATCAATCCATCTACAAAGCTAAAATTGAAATTTAACGTTATAAATTAAATTGAATAATTTTTGTTTAATTTTACCAATATTGATATGATCTCATACATGTTATAGCTTATGCATCAGAAAAACATAATATCAATAACACAAAATTAATATTTACTAAAGCAATTTGAACTTGACAATATTTGGACGTACTTCCACTCATTTTATAGAATGATTCTCATCAAAAGCCTTCGAAATTGTTCTTATTTGTATGAATAGCTGTTTCAAAGTATATATTATTATACTTGAAAGTTCCAACTTTAAAAAAGTCCGTACATTTTCATTAAGTTTGCATCTGGAGATTGAGATGATTTGTTTAATGTTTTGATTCAATTTTAATTTTTTTCTCATATCGTTCCGCATGTGCAGCATCAAAACAATTCTTTATTGATACTTTGATAATATAAAAGAAATTAAAATAATACATACAATGAATAAAAGCAAACATAATATTTGATTTGGTTTTGTATTATACTTTATATAATAACGTAATTTTTTCGACTCATAAACAAAGTGATTTTGTGCTGCTGACCGTAAATAATTTATTTAAATGTTACAATAGTTAAAATAAGAAGCATGGTTGTGCACCATGCAAATTATTTGCATTTGAAATAATTTTATTTTTCCCTTTTATTTTAAAAATAAATAAATAACTACAATGAAGCATTGTTATTTTACGTAATTTGATATATTAAAAAAGCATTACTTCACAATAATTATTTAAGCATGATACACGAAAGGTACGATTCTCTACATAACTATTTAATTAAGTTTAAAGTTTATAATTCCACAAAAACTAAAAAGACTGAAAATGAAAAGACTTAAAATGAAATTATTAAATGCTGATCGTGTCTTTATCCTTTTTTTTACTTTTATTCATTCATTATAGAATGAAACACAGCATAAAATTTATTTCGACAGAGATCTGATCTCATAAGCCTGAAATTACATGATATTAATTGTAATAGTTAGACCAACAAGTATCAATAAATGTTGCTCCTTAATCATTGTCATAAATATAATTGGTAAAAATTATATATGAAAATATTAAAGATTATTTTTGGAAATTTTTTTCATACAATGCTTATTTCACGAGATATTTCTGAGTTTTAAAAATATATTAAATTATAAACAAAAATTGTACCTTCTACATTTTGACTGACGAAAACATGTAAAATAAACCAATGTGTAAAAATTCTAAAGAATATATCGCGAAAGTTTTTAAACCAGTTTAGAATTCGGGTTTTGTAATCCAAATGAAAGTTTAGTCAAGTGGAATATGCATTCCAGAATTTCAACAATGTCAAAGTTGTTGAAACACCATGTACGGACCGAGAAATTACTAGATTTTTATCGCGCGTGGTTATCTTGAAACCATAACATTTTAATCAAAATTTACTAGATGATATGTACAAGACAATTCCATTAATATAATTAGTAAAAAAGCGAATAAAGTTTTTTTTGACACCAGAACAACAAGCAATAGTATTACTTTCTGTAGACTATGTCAATCCGTTATTTACTGGAAAGGCAAGTTTGAAATACTTGTTTGCAACGGAAAACTTTTTTAAAAAATATGTACGATTATATCCATTAAATACTAAAATAACTAAGACTACACTAACGAAATTATTTACTGAATATTTTCCCCAATTCGAAAAAATAAAAAAAATATTGTTTGACTAAAGCACCCAATTTACTCTTAAAGAACAGACGTGATAGATTTTTGTGAATACTAGTACATGGATCAAATAGATACAAATCATTGAAGATTGTATCAATGAGACATATCATGAGTCAATCCATGAAACCGTTAAAGGTGTTGGTTTAGAAATCAAACCCTCAAAATCATCCGGAAAATATTTCAACGTAAATGAAGTATATAATTCTGTGGAAAAACAAAAATTAATATTAACTATGAACAAAAATAATTAAAAAATAGAACAAAGTATGTAAAATAAAACACAATCTTGCTCATAAACTAAATCAGTTTGAAGTAAGCCAAATGATATCAGCCAAAACGTGTAACGTTTCTCATTATTCGACTGATTTTGTATCATAAAAAAGAGGAGGGAGAATTCCTATGTATTACAACATATAATAGTATGGATATCAAAT
The DNA here is from genome assembly GCA_022817665.1 of Axea sp. ZL-2020. Taxonomy (NCBI): domain Eukaryota; kingdom Metazoa; phylum Arthropoda; class Insecta; order Hymenoptera; family Scelionidae; genus Axea; species Axea sp. ZL-2020. The sequence continues at coordinate 8,941 of JABFOX010002061.1, read as the reverse complement.
TTTGTGATGCCCAAAAAAAGAATGAAATGTCTAAGAAGAATGCAAGTTACCAATGTAGACTACAAAGAAAGAGAATTCATTACATGACCGGATTATTGCATCAATTAAAATTTATTCAAGAAAGATTTCAAGGGATCTTGCATTTATGACCATACATTTGAGATGACCATACATTTGAGATGACCAATCAATATGAGACCACTGAGAAACAAACTAGCATAAAAGATACCTTAATAAATATGTTCACAAACCTCAAAAAAATGTATAAATAATGTAAAATAATACAATCACAAATTTTTTTGGAAAAGAGACAAAAATTAATTTAATAATACTGTTTAAGATGATCAGCTTAAAGATCGATAGTAAAAGAAGGGAAAATGACAACATTGAAAGAGTCAGATGAAAAGATACAACAAAAATCATCATCACAAATAAAACAACTATAAAAAACTCTTGAAACTGAAAAATAAACTGAAAATACAGAAATAAGAAAACAAAAAGTTGAAATGAACAAAAGCTTAGCCAAATGATAACCATTGCTTTGAAATCTTTAGAAGGATCCAGCTGAGTAAATGATGGAGCTAACAAAGCTTATTTTTCTTTTCTCACAGCATCCTTTTTCAAAACACTTGCACTATCAACAGTCTATTACACGCGCTTCAAATAAAGAGGATGTACATTTGTTCAACGATGAACAAATCATACACATATATTCCTGAACAATTTAATAAATATATCATTGTCTAAATTTCAAGATATGAAACAATCATATTTAAACACCTGATCATAAGTGCATGTCTTTTTCACCTTATTATTCGAGGTGGGGTGTGTAATATATTTATATACTTACAATATTTTTTTTTGTATAAATCTTTTATTTTTTATTTTAATGCAGGATCCTGATTAAAATATTTACCATTTTCTATCTATTATCATCACTGTTCTAGTAATTTCTTTAGAATATTTACAATTATCACATATGTTTAAACCTTTTTCCAATGTTAAATTTTCTGTTGTAGTGAATATGCAGAGTATCAGTCAATTAGTATGCTATTAATAAATTAGTTATAGTTTTATAATTAATATTTATTCCTATATTTTTAAATTTTATTATTTTTTATTTATGTAGTTTGGTTTTACTACTTTCATTTATATTTTTATTATTACTATTTGTTTCTATTTCACTAATAATTCTTTATTAGTATCTACTTTTGTTAGCAACAATTTTTTTAATTTGTCTTATTCTTTTCAATAATATTCTTATTTTATATATGTTCGACATAATACTCAAAATTTTTGTTGCTTTTGCATTACTTTCATGGACCTTATGAGCAAAACATCACAACTAATAAATAACAAAAGGTCTTTCTAGTCAGGACAACTAAATTTAAGATCTGGTTTGCAAAAAACTATATAAATTTTTATTAAGGACAATCAATCCTACGTAAATGCGTTTCATAAATAAAAGAAATTAAATTTTTATTTTAAAAATTAAATTAAATTTAAATATTTCAGTATTATTATTTGCTTATTTTTGATTTAAAATTTTTAAAAAATTTAAAAAAAAAAACCTGATTTTATGTAAAAAATATCATATACAACGGAATCAAAAACAATTTTGATGAAGTGCAATTACTGACGAAAAACATTTAAAATTATACAATTTATCATAAAATGAAAAACTAACGATACAGCAGTTCAAACATAAATTAATTATGCATTTGATTTATATGATATTTAACACAAATTTTTAGTGGATTAACTCCTTTACAGTATAACGACAACATACTATCATGGGATGCTATCATAGTATACTAAATTCAACCATTTTGAATTTTAATTTTGGAAGTTCCACACTGAAACTGTATGCACATCATATTCACTCAATGAATAATATCTGTACTTTTGATGAACTATTTGCATTTCCATTTTAAAATACAATTCCAAGTTTTAATTTCTGACCATTAATTAACAGTTACCATTTCAACTATTATTGCAATTTCCTTATTTTATAATGTATGATATTTAAATTTTAATTTGTATTTTTTCAAATTATTTCTTAATGATTACTCGTTAAAATAAAATTAGTGTAGAATATAGTTATATATTTGAATAAACAATTCAATTACATGAGAATTTATAAATAAATATTAAAAAATAGATATTAGATTTTATAATAACTACTAGAAATTAATTGAATAATAAACTTATTTTCCGAAATAAAATGCAAACGCCTAATTACCGAAATATTGTTGTAATTTTGTAGTATATAATTTTCAAGCATTAAAGGTGCGTACAGCATATGTTTAGACGTTTGTACATACACTTAATAAAATATATATTTTCTATTTACTAATGTAAAATAATAAATTCGCTTATATTAATTTTGTAAACATCGAAACACCGATAAAATGAGTATTAAGTTGTTTTAAAAATAATTAATTTTTATGCAAAAAGCTGTAAAATATCAACAATAAATTACATATCCAATTATAATTTTAATACTATGCGTTAAAATCCATTAGACTGCTCTGAATATAAAAAATTTTAGCGTGAGTACATATATTTAAAAGAAAATTCTATTAATGGTTAAATGTGATTCTTGTAAAAACTTATAGAAATATATATCGGCCTATAAATTTTCTTTTTTACGAATAATATAAAAATCTATAATGTATGTAGATGTGTTATAAAATCATGCTAATTCATTAAACTATGCAGGAAAGAAAATAAATTTATATTTCATTACAAAAAAATAATTATTATTCCTGTGAATTTGTTTAACTGTAACATAACGACTGAGCAAAAATAACAAAAATTATTCTATATAATATGCAATTTAAAAATGTATAATTAAGCGTAGGAAACACAAAACATACTGATTATGTAAAGACTTATGTTTAAAAACACACACGAAATAGTTGAATTTTTCATGAAACATTGTACGACATTTCAAAACTGTATAGAGTAAATACTTATTCTTTGAACAGCTTTTAGTTCACTTTGCAAAATCCTGCGAATTTTGAATTGTTTCTAAACACTTGAAATCAACAGGAAAATGATTCAATCTTTCGACATACTGTTCTTATACCATTGCCACATTTATAGTCAAGTACGATACATTGATTTTCACTGCCTCGTACCACTTATTGAGTTATGTAACCACTCCGTAACTAAGTTTTTCAGCATTTAGATCCTTCTTACTTTATAAATTGTAATACTAAACATTAAATTAAGTGCGCATAATAATTTATTTAAAACAAAATGTATCAACGAATTATTTGTATTTAAAAATTATTTTACTGACAAGAAACTTGTTCTACGATTTATTTTGTCTACAATTTCAATTTATAGACCAGTTGTTGTATTATCGATAACCAAATTTATCTCCGATGACATCTTATCTACGACTTATTTTACCTATAAATCAAAAGATAATATAAATGAAATAGGTGTTGAAAATATTTTATCTTTATTTTGCTCGATTTTTATATTTTTAACAAAAAAGTTAAGGATATTTTCTATCGTTAATAAAAAAAATGATTAAAGGAAATTAAACCTTGAAAAAAATAAAATGTTTGATTAACGTAATGAAAGATAAAATTCTTCGTTAGAGATACATATTTGTTAAATAAAAATCATTACTTCATACTCGCATTTAAAGAATGTAAATGTATGACTATTCATTGATTTATTTACGGATTTTTGCTTCTACCTAAAAATTCGATCATTTAAATGTCACTTTATTAAAAAATTTTGTTTTCTTTAATTAAAAAATCATTATGTTTTCATTTAAATTAAAAAAATTGTTTTTTAATATAATTTCTACAAATAAATTATTTTTTAATAAGATAAAATTTATTTCATATTTTTGTGTTTCAGCATAACTGTAATATTATTTAGTACATAATAAAATAAAAAATGTATTTTATATTTCATTATACATAGAAACAATAATTCTAATTTTTGTGTGTAGTGAACATATCAACTAAAATTATAATTTCGTATAAATTTATTTATTAAATTTGTATTTCTCAATTGTGATTTCAGTCATTATAATGAAAGGCATTTTAGTTCAATTCACTGTTGCATTTTTATTATCTTTCTGCATTTTTATTATCTCTCTGAATTTTTATTATCTTTCTGCATTATTTTTGTAATTTTTGGTGACCATTGATTTTTTTATGACATTTTACAATAAATTTAGATTTTAATACAAATTTAGCCTTTATATTTTGTTCAAAAAGTTAAAAGTGCTGTTTGTAATACTTCAATAAATTTAATTGAAAGAAATGTACATGGTTTTTTTTTCAAACATATAATATAAAATATAAGGTGTTTAAAAATCTAAAAATATATTTAATGAATAAAAACCATCATAATAATTATTTTTAAAGAAAGATAGTTTTTCCTATAGATTTCAAATGAACATTTTTTAATTGTCAATAACTGTTAAAACAACGTGTTATGCATTCACAATATCGAAAAGTAAACAATGGTAATCATTGCTTTTTTCAAAAATAAAAAACTTGTTCTGTGTTATTTTTTACTTCGACTATCGTACTTCACTTATTCATAAAACACATTAACTGCAAAGAATATACATCAACATTATTTTTTAACTTGTTTCTTTCATCAAGGAATATTTTGATCGTGAAAAATTATCTTAATCAATACCTTCTTCTTATTTAGTTTAAAACCAACCAATTCAACTAATTTTTGTAATAACTTAAGATTTTACTTAATTTGTATATAAAATTAAAACATTAACATTGTTTGAATTATATCAATTTTTTCCAGTACTTGTTTATAGCATACAATATAAAAAAATAATGTACAAAATTAAAAATGTATATACTGCCAGTACACGATTGAGAAAAAAACCGATATATCAATGTCGAATATTGGAAGAAATGAAAACAATGGATGTTTATATTGCTTTTTTTACAATGTTTATATGCTGCTGTCCAAGAAAGTTAGTAACTTTTGATGTTGGTCCTGTATATTATTTTCCGCAGAATAAAGCTTATAAAATAAGAAAAACGGTGTAAATATATATATTCAATCATTTCTTTCAATCTATGAAATAATTACTGTTTGTTTTCTTGTAACTTGCAGGTATATTTAAAATTTATATAGTTAGGTATAATCAATTAATATTAATAACATTTAAATTTATTAAGGACTTCAATACATAAATTAATCAAATAATTTTTCTGAACTCAAAATAATAATTCTTTCATTAAGATATGGGTAAAATTTAAATTTCAAAAGACAAAATATTTTCTAAGAGACTGTGGAATTTATTCATATATTTATTTTGCTGAATAATTAAGTATTTATTTATTTATTTATTTTTTTAATTTACACGTACTTTTTTATATTGTCTTTCGGATATTGTCGAAAATGTATAAACGTTATAATTCATTGACGGTCACCAATTAATATAATTCTGAATTCCACTATTATTTAACTAGTAAACTTTTTGGAGTAGAGTATCATGATAACCATATGTATTTTTTTATTTAATTTATAAAACACTGAGTCGTACAACTTTAATTCTCAAACAAATTTTTATTATTCTCTCTTTTGTATATATGAATTAAATATATTCTTTTTTAAACTTTTTGTAAGATAATACAAAACACTTTCTATCAATTGATGAGAAAATAATTAACTACCATTTTTTTTATAAATGACATTTAGTTAAATTTATTATTAATTGAATCCTATTAATTTTACGGATAACAAACATTGGTTAATATTTCAATAATTGTCGTTTGTGTTACTGTCGACATAATCAACTTTATCAACTGTTAAAATGAATCGTTATATTTTAAGTATATCCGTGGAATTTACTACAGGTGGGAAACGTATTAATTTAATTTAAATTAAATTAAAATTTAAAAATTTATATAAATATATACGAAGTATAATGAAAAAAATAGCGTGGATATTCGTTTTTCTTAAAGAACGTTTATTTATTCGTTAACATTAACTCTGTCCCTTCAAAGTAATTCTCTCCGGATATAATAAACATATACTAGTGCTTTTTCCTATCTTAGAGACATTTATAGAACTCACTTTTCTGTTTATCCTACAGTACATTTAGCGATTCTGTTTTTACTTTAGCAATGGTGGTAACACGTCGTCCTTTCATGGTTTTCTTCATTCTCGGGAAGAAAAAGAAGTCACAAGAAGCCATAACAGACTAAGGCAACATACCGATTTTGTTTTTTGCCAAAAAATCACCGCCGTTTTTAGTTGAAATTCAACAATTTCGGAACAAACTTTGCTGCCACATGTTTCATTCCTAAACACTCGAATGCCTAAACCGGCATGGATATGCCGACATCCTGAGCGACCTCTCTGATAATGATTCGACGATTTTCCAGAATCATGTTCTTCACTTCTTAGACGTTGTCAGCGGTTATTGATGTACTGGGTCGTTCAGGGTGGTCGTTCTCTTTAACGTTTTCACGGTCATTTTTGAAACGTCTGTACCATTCGTAAACTCTTATCTTACTCATTGTAAATTCACTAAAAGCCACAACATTTCAAATACTTTGTTACACTTTATTCCATTATTTCAAGCAAAATTTGATATAAATTCTCTTTCGCAAATAATAACATTCAAAGCAGCTAAAAACGCCTATGTAGGTCAGAAACATGTGTACCGACAAGCCTGTTTGTAACATTCCTGTTATTTTTTGATAACACCTCATATATGTGTATATATATATATTGCGCGAAAAAAAAAATACCTTGACTATAAAAATTCATTGATTTTTAAAAAACTATTCCAACTTTATCAAACTATAACATTATAATTTATTTATTTTTTAATTCGGGAAGAACATTAAGTTTTAAGACCCTTACATTTGATTTTTATTTCTGTCAATATTTCTAAGTAGCGCCACATGAATATTGAAGTCATTTTGTTAACAAATACATTTAGTAAATTTGCAAGTATCCACCATATTTATAAAATCTTATGGAATATTTAAATCACCACAAAATAAAAGATAAAAGAAGTTATGTTCAATTTTCACAAAGTTACGTAAACTAATATATCACATAGTTGTCAAATATCTATTGCAGGTTTTTTCCAAATCTCTTATGCAATTCATTTGGTCCTAAACTTGTCCAATGAGATTGAAATCTGAGCATATGCAAAACGTACAGTGCATAAAATGTAAAATATTCGTGAAATCATTCAAACACGACGTTATTTCTTTTCTAATACAGACCTTTGTTTAAACTCTTGTAATTTTGTTAAAATTGAACATAACTGTTTTTTTATTTCATTTCTTAGAGAATGAAAACTACTGAAATATGTTAACAGATTTTACAAATTTAACTTATAAAAAATGCCTTTAAATTCTGCAAATACTTGCAAATTTACTAAATTTTTTGTTACAAAAATGATTTTGGTTTTCATGTGACGCTACATAGAAATATTAACAGAAATGAAAATTAAATGTAGGAGTCTTAAAATTTAATGCTCAATCTTGAATTAAAAAAAAAGATAGCTTATTATGTTCTACTTTAATGAAGTTATGACAGTTTGAAAATGGACTATATTTTATCGTAGTCAAGATGGCTCTTTTTTATGCCGAGTATATATATGTTAGTATAGTAATAAAATTAAGCATATTTTTGTAATTATATTAAAACTAAAATATTGTACAAAATTTACTAATAAAACATCAATGTCTTTTGTACAATATCAATTCCACTATAAATTAACCCTTATTTCATCACACATGAAATCTATAAAACATTTAATATGAAGTATGATATATTATAAAATTTATTTTCATTAAGAGATATGCCATTTTAACCTCATTAAAATGGTGACCTTAAAGAAAAATTATGATCACGTAATATGACTGTTTTTTTAATTAATATGAATCCATTTTAGCTTAACAAAATATTTTGTTACTCTTACGTAACTTATAATTCATGGCATTGTGAAGCAAAAAATATCTTTTCAAGTATGTTATTTCATATATTGTATAATTATATATTTAGTAATGTCATTCATAAATACATAAATGCTTTAGTGATGAAAAGTTTACACTTATTTGTTATTCCTAATTATACAAATATATAACATAATTCAAACGTAATCTGTTTAGTTTTTGTGCTAAACCGCAGCAAATGTTTTCGTGTGTATCATTGCGTTCGAAATTACACCTATTCTATACCAGTACAATTTATGCAGTAGATTTTACACCTAAAATTAAAGTATATCACCACAATTATAACATTTAAAATGGAATGAAGTCTTTCCGTAAAGCACAGCAAATTTACACAACGAATTTTAATGCATTACAAATTGACGCAATTAATGTAAAATCGGTATGAATCTTTTGTAAAAGTTTGTTATATCAATAGCGCAATGTATATAATTTTGTAAATATTTTTGAAAAGTAATATTGAATTTATAAACTACTCAGAGGTTTAAAAATATAAAGAATAAAGCATAAATATTTAATTTTTAAACTGTATATTAATCTGTTGATTTAAACGAATAGATTAAGAATATCGAACTTTAATTACATTTACAACCGATTATATCTTTCCAGTCAGTATAATATATAATAAAAAATAATAAACAACAATATTATTTACAAAAACTACTTTCATTATTGGCAAAAAAACATTCATTTAAATATCATTGCTCGAAAAGATGTTATATTACTTTCATATCAAATTATCAATAATAATTTTCGGATAGAATGTTTACCATAACTGGCTACCAACAATCAGTCGTCATCTAACAATATTCATTTTCAAAAAAAAAAAAAAAAAAAAAAATTTAAAAAAATCGGAAAAGAAACACTTAAAACCCAAGACCCCACACCAACCCTCTACGCTGTCTTTCTTTACACAACAAACATACAATCATCCACCCTTATAGTAAATTTAACACCCC
>JABFOX010002060.1:0-11936 GCA_022817665.1 Axea sp. ZL-2020 | reverse complement strand
TCAACATTTTCCTCAGAAAAGTGTATTCTAAATCTATATTGATTCATTCAACTTCGTAAATAATTTACAAATACATTCGAAATTACGTAGAATTGCTAATAAAAATTGAGTGAAGTTAATCCGAATTTATTGTACACTTAGGAAATATTAATATGTGTTTGAAATAGGAATATGCATCGACATACGCGTTTAATAATTTTATTAAAACAACATTTGTATTTTACAGATTCTTACTTATACAAGTGTATTTCTATTAAGAATAAGAATGGTACGAGAAATTCTCAAACTATAAAGAATATTAACATTGTATACATGCAGTATGTACATTTATTACTTCGTAAATATTATTTCACAACTGTCTTAGCGTTTGAATGATATTATATTAATAATTAGAATTACAGTCATTAAAAATAGAATTATTAATTATATTTAAAACACTATTGAAAAGATTAATTTCTTTAACTGCTTTTCTACATTGTTTTCACAACAATACGGCAAGCAAAGAATTTAAAACTTTTGCTTTCGCAATAAATTATATTTTATATTTCATTACATAGAAAACAACTCAGATGCATCGCCGTATTTCACATTTTCGATTACTGACAAAAAGCAAGGCAATTTAAATGTTTAAAATATGAATTATATAATTCTGTGATTTTTATTAACATTTCTATACCGAAACAACGTCGTTTAATTTTTTAATACAAAGTCGTTTTTCATAAATATGATAACACTGTGTTGTAATAACAAAAGTTTATTTATGATATACGTTAATTGCAGTTGATGTCGAAATAAATTTTGATTGTGATGAGACATTTTTATAACATTAATGAAAACTCGATTATGTTATTAATATTTTAGATGAAAATTACCTTATTCTAGCTTATAATTATGTTGATTAATTATAACTATACAAAATTAACCTTTTGTATTCTTGTTGGTCGTTATTCTTTATTATACATTACTTTTAATCGATTATTATGTAAATTTATTGCAAATTACCTTCGTTAAATTTATATCATTGTATTTGTTAAATTTTATTTTAATTAATGCACGCACATTTACATGCGCAATTAAAAAACTATTTTAAACTAAAGTGGGAAAAAGTAAAAGAGCGTCTGACAAGTTGAAGAATAATTGTTGATGATCAAACACTCATGAATAATTATGCACTTTTGTTGTATTCCTAGTCTCGCGTTTTATAATGATACATTTAAATTTGCCTCTCTTTCTTTCTTTTTTTCTTCCTTCGCGTTATTGCATCTAATTGTTATCAAATCTGAGTTAATCATTTGCACTTTAATTGGAAGTAAAATGACTGTTTTAAAAATAACGCGACGAAGAATTGCCAAAAGAATCTTTGCGAGTTTAATAACCTCTTTTATTGACGTATGCGTTTTTACAAAAACACATTATTGGAAATTTAATTACACTTTTAAAGTACATTTTTATTACACGATTTTTTTTTCAATATCATTTGTTTGCACGAAAGATAATATTCTGTGTTTACTCAAGTTTACGCATCAATCAACATTTAAACTGAATTTTTTATACAGACTGGACAACTTTCATTAATATTTACATAGTTATGGCGGTATAAATCCAACTTCGAAGAAGCTCCAAGAATAAACGTCTCGACTGAGATTTACCCCAATGCGTGACTCATTCACCCCTATGATTGTTAATATATTCGTTTTTGCGTTGTTGTTTTTTTATATCCATTGATTTATTCTTATTTAATATTTATGCACGGTTGTTATTAATTCTTCAAATAATTTAAAATAGTATATGCACTTTTTAAAATAATAAGAAAATCCAATTTATGTCATGTTTAATAACTTTAGTATATATTTACATACCGTGCATATTAATTTCTTTTGTCATTTTTTTATATGCACTTTTGTATTATATTTTTAACAATCTTAAACGAAATATGTATGTAAGAAAATTTTATTAAATATATTATTTAATAGCTTTTACGAAGCATATTAGTTAATTCCAAATTCAATGCAACAAACATGATATTTCGAATAAAAGTTCAGAAAATGTTGATATTTCAAAATCCATTATGTAGATTCAAAATGAAAGAAAATACTAAAAAGCATATGAAAAAAAGTATATTGGTAAAAATGTTGTATGTTCCTTGAGTTGTAAAAAATAAATAAATAAATAAATAATAATAATAATAATAATTATACGTATTAATAAACAATATGTTATAAAACTACGTTCCATAGATATTCAGTAATACACAAGTCATATAATATTTTGCAATGATCAATTTAATTTTGTGATTGAGCATCAGATGTTCCATCGGACTTTAGGAAATTCATACAACACACTTTACAATCCTTAACATTTGTTTAGAGCTTTAAAACACCCATTTAAGTATTCAAATTTTTGTCCTTAAAATCTTCAATATAATTTTTCCATTCTTTGTTTATTTTATATCTTATTTTATTAAAGGTCTAAAAATAATGAAAAGAGATATTTTTCAGTAAAGTTGATTGTGTAATTTCGAATAATCGTCCTCCAGAAGATCATCGCTCTAGAAGAATTAATTCTATGCGTGAAAGTTCATACACAAGAAATTCATTCTTAGTAATAATACTCACAAAAATATCGCACGTAAATAAGCATAATAAAATACAAATATATATTAAATAAATATTTTAGATGTGCATTGAAATGCTTGAAGAAATCATATGCAGTTCTAAGTAAATTTTAATTTAATCTACTAATTAAAGTAAATACAGGTCCCCGGTGTGTGGAAATATTTCATCAACATGGGAACATATACACACATTGCCATATTGAGTAATAGCATTAGCTATATTTTAATTCACATATGAATCATTCTGAATCATATACGACCAATAAACGAAGCGTGCACGTCAGTATTCCATAACGACATTATCGTACAAGTCCTCTTTTTACATAATTAAAACACACACGTACACAAGTAACGCCATCTCAATAACTACGAATTTTGAACAACATTCCGCGCAAATTTACAGTAAAAACTGTAAAACTGCAAATTATTTATAAGCCGAGTTAAATCGTTTCGAATCAGTCGCTTCGGTGCACATAATTTATATAATATTACACTCCGGCTTTGCTTGACTAATTTACGTTGCTTGCGCAAGTAATAATTATCGCGGTCAAAACAATGAAATATTTTAATTGCAGCTCCAAGCATAAACATTTTGGACTCGTTGCTTTCCCACGCTTCTTTTCTTTTTCTCTGTAATTGTACGAAGCGTGACGCGAAGAGACGGAAATGACAATCTCGTGTAAATACACGAAAATTTCTTCATTTTGAAATCACCATAAGCTTGAAAAAATATCGTTACGCCAACGCAGCTGTGCCGTAGGTAACAATTCGCGAATTGAATCTGTTGTAATTTTATTCATTCGAGATATGACGGCATGCATTTTAATTCAAATAAATTCCCATCGCAGAAATCTAGGTCAAATTAAACTATCGGTTACCTTCGGCGTGTTACGTACTGTGCCAATCGGTTGGTGCACAATGAAACGATAATCAGAATGTGTTAGATTAAAAGAGACAGATTACATAAAAAAAGCACACGCAGACACACATGACGATATGTGTATCGGTACTGCAAAATATTTGTTTATTATTAGAATCGAAGTTTGTTCATATTAATAGTTCATTAATTTTAATGTGATTTTAACAAAGAATAATGTAAAATTATACAACAGAGTGATTTTAAAAACAAAAAACATTTCTCGCGAATAAAAAATTATCTTCCTCTTAATGGCTAACACTTATTAACAATGTTATTACAATAACAATTTTAGAGCAATATTAACCTAAATTTATTTTATTATAATAAAAATTAGGAAAATAATCAATGAAAGATGTCATTTCAATTTGCTACGTTTTTTGATCTACCATAATTTTCACATTATAATGATTAATAATCATATGCATGTTTTATAAGTAGGATTTATTTAATTTTAATCGCGTAACAATTTAAAAGCAAATATGCTAAAAAAAAAAGAAAAAAGAAGGAGACATCTATTATGCATTTGAATCATGTATTGTACAATATAATTGGAAACATGAAATTTGTTTGAAAACTATATGCTTCGGAATGATAAATTACTACTACAATTTTATAGTGTATACGTTAAGAAATAATCATTTATATTAATTATTATTTTTAAAAGTTAAATGTTAATTTGTTGAGACTAAATTTTAACGGTTAATTGTGTTGCAATTGAAAAAAATTAATTATCTTTCTATTAATATTTCTTAATTGTTTATCAAACACATTATGATTTGAATCAAATTCTTTTGATCCAGAATCTTTCAAATGAATAATTAACATTAATTTTAGAAGTAATTTGTAATATGAGATGTTATATATTAAGACATTTAAACAGAACTATAAAGAGTAATTAATGATTTATACAAATTTTTAAAACAATCTTCACTTATTGCTTATACTAATGTACCCATATTCTGATAATAGTTAAAACTGTTCAACTTTTGAAATAAATATCTGAAATTTAAAATTCATAAATGCTCGAAATTTCACCTTAACCTTTTAAAATGTATTAAGAAAAAACACGATTTCACTTTTTAAGCATTCTATTGTAATATTAACTTTTTGTCGTAGGCACTTGAACATATATGAGTTTTGAACTTTTTTTTTTTTTTGGAATTTGAAAAATGAAGCTTTGTTCAATATTAACACAAACGATTAAAAAAAAATTATATTTCTGTATATTAGGAAAAAAAATTGTAATTGAACGTTAGAAGTGTTTTAAAAACGTGGATCAAAACTACGTTGCAATTTGTGATTTAGTTTTTTAATAAAATATTTTAATAAAACAGATCGTTTCTACTTAGTTAAATTCAAAGAAATTTAATAATTATTTCATATATGAAATATATACATTGTGTATTTTATTTGTTTGTTTTCACTTATTCTCGTTTTCGAGAGAAATTCTGTATTGATGGTTCAACTTACTTCTCTTTTGTGCATTTAAAAAAATTTCCTAATCTGTACCACAAAAACGTAGTCGCGTATGCCATTCATACCCACAAAATAACATGAAAAGTAAATTTGACGGACATCTATGTGAAAATGTAATATGCAGTTGTAAGCAACTGATTCGATACGTGTACAACTCTGTCATTGCATAACTCGAGATTTTGCTCTATACATTCGATACATCCATTTCAGATTGATTCATTTAAAAGTGAGTGAAGAATTATATTTCATACCAAAATTACAAATTTGAAATATTTGTGGGGATATTTTTAACATTTTACATATATTGTTTATTAATATAGCAAATATCATTTCCATAATCGGTAAAGTATATTAATACTATATAATTTTTATTAAATATAATATTAGTAATAAAAAAATTAAAGCAAACACATTTTCCGTTCTAAAGACAAATGGATATTATTTTACAAACAAACGTAAACATTTGTTTGCGAATCGAAGAATATGATATTTAAAGAAAAAAATTATTTATAATTCATAATGATGAATGGTATCGTCAGCGTGTAAAAGATATTTTAAAATGAAATTATTTATGGCACTGATTGAAATATCTATATATTTCAATTTAGTAAAATTTTAGAAATGTAAAATTATTAATATGACGTAAAAAATGAATTATTTAAATTTACTGAATCGAATATAAAGTTCATTTTTGTAGCGAACATGCAATAATAAAACATTGTATATCACAGGCTATTGCTTATTTTAAAACTTGTTACACATATTTTCAAATTAGATTCAAAATTAATAATAATCTCTGATGAAATGGAATATTTGAAAAGAATTTTCTGTACTTTTGACTTAAGAAGTATTACAGTTGATAAAATAATAATGAAGCTTGTATTGGTTAATAATTTCAATTCATGAAAAAATGTGTATATATGTTGAATTATGTATATACAAAATTAAGTCATGAATAAATACATATAATTATGTGTTTTACCCCCTAAATTCTCTATTTGATGATGAACAATAATGCTGAATTTCACGAAAAGGTATAATGGTACATTTATTATTACATAAAAAAATAAATAAATAAATAAATAAAAATTAAGTAATCGAAGGGAACACCAGTCATATTTAAAGCAGTTTAACGAGTATACATTTCAACAAGGTTTTTGCAATGAAAAACCCGTTATTAGTATTTCCTAGCGTGGATCAGATGTTCGTTGTGCGACGTAAAATAAGACACAAAAGAATAGCTTGTCGTGTTCGCGTTCTCGTAGATAATCCCGCGGCGTTAGAATGACTGTTGACCTGCGAGATCTTCCGCGATCATTTTCACCGTGACCATTAATTCCATCTAATGCATTATGAACGCTTCATTTCTCATGCTCCGGTTCCACTTTTCTTGAGTAAAGTGACCCAAAAAGTACAGCTTCGCGACGAACTGAACAAACATTTCACTGTTTAGCAAATACAATTGTTTGTAACGATAGCTTTAATGAATTCATTTGAAGAAATCATTCCATGCGAATACAGCAGACCGATCGGAATAAACTGTCCTATAAAAAAAAAAACAAACTTCGAGCGCTCGTTTTTCTTTCAATTTCACAATCAAGTTAACCCAGATCCAGATCCTTCGCAAAATGTATTTGTTAATGCATTTGAATTTTAAAAGCAAAGCTACGAAATAAAGTTTAGAAACAGATTCTAACGACAAAAATTAATATTTATCAAAAATAAATCGAGATATTAAGAGATGAAATATAATTATATTTATATTTACAAAGACATTTTTGAAACGGTGCATCATCTGTTTATATAACCAAGGGGGGGGGGGGGGGGGCTTTTTTCTCGGACTTTCAAACGTAGAAACATCGCATGTTTTGCAAATAAGTACAATATATATACGTATTGGTATGATTGATTCAAGTTTAAACTCTACACATGTATAATTAATAACAAATTTTGTAAAATGAATATTACACGAACGACGAGATGTTTTTAGAGTTGTGTTGCGTTGGCCAACACGTTATAATTTGACAAAATGAATAACTACAATGTGAATTATTCACCACAAGTTTCGCTTTAAGTGTACGTTAATGAACTCAGAATCTGGAAACTCTTTCATCAAATTTTTGGACTTTGTGAACGACGTTCGAAAATTGACTGATTCCAGTTAACGACGTTTTGGCTGAGATCCAATTTTGTTAATTGGCTTTTGGTCCAGTTTATTGACAATGTTATTGACTTGCGGCATTGCAATACATAGTCCAAGCGTGTTGTTGCTTCGTATGGTAATTTTGTGAGAGAATTATGAAATTATATTCCTGAGATTGCGAAATTACATTACCTTGGCGCTTCCCACAAAATGTTATGCATTAAGTTCGAAGTTTATCTAAAGGACATTTTTCGCCACAATTACTTTACCGGATTCACGTTGCTATGGCTTTCGGGTAGCTTAACGTTGATTCGACGAACGATGTAATTTTTCTCTTCCCAACAATTCACCGATACTTCGAGCGCAATTAACAAGCTAATTTTTTATTGTTACTGGACGTGACGTCATCGACTGTGATGTCCAAGGAAAAGTTGAATACGAAACGAGACAACCAATCACCTTGGATCGACTGCATCGTATCAGCACGCAATCTTTGAAACGGCAAAATTGTTTTCCATACTTAGGCTATGATTTGTATAACGCACTCGTGGAAAAAATGGCATGAAAATCCAGTTTGATTCATTCGTTCTGCACATTTAATGTCCTTTTTCTTGCATAAGCATAAGAAAATTTTCGTTGTATAATAAAATAAAGTACAGTTATTTTTTATCAGCTGTGGCACACTTTTAATGATTCTCGTCAGAGCAAAAATTTCATTGATTAAACAACAGCTTTTTATATTCAGTCAATAAAATTTTTTACTCAAATACTGGAAAATCGATAAAATCTTTTCTGTGATAAAAACCGCTTGCAAAGCTGACGTTGTGTTTCAAGTTTTGTACGTCGGAGAATTTCATGATTTTCAAAAGTATCTATTTTTGAATTCAAGCGTCAGATAAAAAGCAAAAGTTACACGCTCGAACAAAAATAACTGTGACTGAAGCCGCTTTCTCGATAGGCCAAGAGGACGTTTCAAATAGCGTTAATTGGCGGCCCTGAAAAATACGATGGGTTATTCAAAAGTACGACGCGAATAAAGTCGGTGAGGAAGAAGGAACAACAAATTAAGGTTGAAGGAGTTTGTAGCGAAGGCTCCAAACAAAGCGGTCGATCGACAAGTGATTCACCGGAATAAACCCGTTACTCATCTCATTAAAGGCTCTAGTTTCGAGGCGTACATTTGCATGTATCAGTTAATTAAATCGAGTTAACTTCATTTCAAATATCGCGTGACAAAATTTGAAAAGTGAACGAATTTGCGATTAATCGAGGGAAAATCAAATTTTATGGAATCGCGTTATATTTTAATAATGCAATAATAGCTCAACACAATTTCAAATGTGCTACATTGCGTCCGCATTTGAATCCCGATAAATTTTTATTTGCATAATAGATTAATGAAATTGTTTAACGATTTCCTTTACACTTCATAACACTTTTACTATGTATATAGTGATTTTTGAATGTAATTTTGCACCGCGTAATTTGTCAAACCGTGTAATAAATAACCTGACGAATAGCCTGTCAGACGGGATAAGTGAACACAACTTTTACTAGAATAATTGCCAGATTAAATTTCAAAACTGTTATTTGACAAAAGAATTATCTCAAATAAAAATCAATCTATTGTCTCTTGGGTTGGTGCTCTTTGACTTCTTCCGCCAAACTGATCTTCTTACACTTGTGTGGAAACAAAGCAGGAGATTTTTTACAACTTCTTGGATACAATTTGCGATTTTACTTTTCCTTCGAAAAGCTATTATTATACATTAAAGTATAATATATTACGCTTCAAGATGGATCAGTGGAAGGGATTCAGAGCTACTGATATTACAGGAAGTGGTTTCCTTCAATTCACAGTTGAGTAAATTTTTTAGTCTGACAAGAAGTCTACTACTTAATCTTGGAATTAGTCTGACAAAGTTTATGATTAACCAGACCGCTTGGCAGACCGTTTTTTTTTATTTTTTTTTTTTTTATAGAATAGTCTTAACAACGGTATATGAGTAACAAAACACGCAATATTAGTTGCATGCAAAATCTAAACTACTGGTTGTATTTATCATATTGATTTTTTCCAACCGATGTGATGTTTCTTTAAACTCAATAATTCAAATGAAACAAAATTTGTCTCAAAGGATGAAATACTAAATATATAAATTAATAATTAATTGACGCCCTTCGTGTCTTGAATATTGAAAACATGACCTTCTCGTATCAACTGAAATGCTTCGATTTTCGTAATGATAGTTATAATAGCAGTCTTATTATGTGTGATGAATTAATTCGAAATTAGTAGCACAATTGAGAGATATGCAAACGTCAAGATACGCGAAAATGTTTCATAATGGCACAAAAAAGAATTGCTATCAGACCACGAAATGAGGAACTTGAGACCAGATATGCCAGGTGTTTTATTTATAACGTTAAAATTTTACATATTATGATATTGTGTTCTTTTAGCAAATTATTACAGTTGTGCGAAAACATTTCGCGAATAATTATAAATGCATTTAAAACGATCATTTTGTCGAATAAAATTTACGCATGTTTTGACATTGTTATTTTTGTTTTTGCAGCGAGACAGTAACAATGAATTTTATTGTTTATTTACTTCATTTGTACGTATAACAGGGAAATGTATCTTTATGTAACATTTATGTGTTTGCCATCAACATTGATTTTTGCTGTAACATTCTCTACGTAAAACCTCATTTACGGCAAAATTAGAAGGAGCCAAAATCGAGCTTTGAAAAAAGACTGCCACGACAGATTGACTATCCTTTCAAATTGAAAGAACACATCTCTGACCCACGCTGTAATGACCAGCTGTTCGTTCATGATATCAAAGCACAGATAACAGAAATGCTTCACAATTGATTGTAATAAACGAATGCGATAATAAAAATTTATGACAATATAAACACAAGTAAAAAGTAAATTGTCAATTTTAAAATATGCATTACTGTACTAAACGATTTTTATACGCTTTTATTTTAGTGCCCTTATCTCTAGAAAAAAAAAAACTCATTTCTTTGATATTACGAATTTGACAAATATTTTATACTCTATGTTTACTGCTAGCTATAAAAATATTCAGATATATTCCTTTTTGTACAATTTTGCTGCGTTTATCATAATTAATTAAATTATCTCGGTTGTCCAGGCATTAAGAATGAAATTGAAAAAAAGGTAAATTTATTAGCAAATGTAAGATAAAACATATGTTTCAGAAAATGCTGGTTTTAGTTTTTCATAATGATGATATATTAATTTATAAAATAATTTGTTGATTGAATAAAATTCTCTTGTGGACACACTCTAAAACTGTGAAATTGACGTCAATCAAGCAAAAATGTTGAGAAACTAATATATAATTGTAAATTGGAGTTAATTTTATCGAACGAAATTGATTACAATTACAAAGTTTCAAAGTTTAATATGTATAATTTAAATGATAGCAATAAGTGTCAAGTTCAAATGTGAAACTGAATACGAAAGCATAATTTTTTACTGGAGTAAGAGGAAAAGGATTTATATATTAGTCGTGCTGAATTAGCTGAATAACCCGTCCTACCAAAGGTAATACGTGACTAAAGAAAATGAGAGCGATGACTTTCACACTTTCGACGTGACGGAATATTTGGAAGAGTGTGTAATAATCTGAAATCAACCGTGAAATTTCAATTACGTCGATTAAGTGAGTTAGTTCAGACTCTCGCGAAGTTTAAGGTCAAATCCATCTACGTATCGCGCCGAGAATTCGATTTTAAAGTACAAAATAATCAGTACGACCAGCAACTTCACCGATCGATAAACAGTTAAATCGTTTGATAAAATTATGATTATTCGTGTAATTAAAGTATCAAAGTGCGATAAATGTATATACATTTTGTATCGATTTATGGAAGCCACAAATAAAGCTTTTTATCGAGAAAGAAATTTATAGTAAAACACAATAATTGTTCAGTTGATATTACATTACTTTTCGTATCAAGGGCAAAGTGTGCCTTAGGGAGACAAGAACTATGAAATAGCCTCTAAACAGATACGCAAAATAATGTTTACTTCTGTGATACAAACTACTCTGATATGCAAAATATAATTTTTTTATAAATTATAGTAAAATTTATTGAAAAGTGTATTCTGTACAGTATTGGTATTCATTTTTGTACCTATCTATCTACAGTGTATTGAAATGCATGTGCAGAACAAATTCAAAGTAATATTATTTTTAACGTTAAATTTAAAATTAATTTGTTAATTGGATTAAAAATAAGAGCAATTGTTATTTGTAGTGGTAGTGGAATACACTGTTTTAATACTGATAATTTTGCATTTGGACTGCATATAATATTTATAAATATATGACAATAAATGCTAAAGAAAATATTACACAGTATGCGTATTAGAGAGAAACTTACATTTATGATTTTATCGCAGTGTTTATCTTTTGTTTATGTTATAATCAATAACTAGAATTTAACGGAATGAATGTTCAATATACAATATTTTAGTTGCAGCAAAACTATGCTAAAACTCATTAATTTATTCCTTTATTTTGTAATTTATAGTTACAAAACAAATCAGTTATTTATTTATTTATTTATTTTTCATATAAATTATTTTTATTTAGAAATATTTTACTTATGTAGAAGATTTGTACTGTTTCGAGTATACAAAAAGGGTAAATAAGTAAAACATATAAAAATAGAATAAGAGTTTATCTCAAATATAAGACTTCAAATTACAAAGCTGAAAACGTGATTTCAAAACTAATTTCA